>JAVHLV010000131.1:0-171504 GCA_036785495.1 Colletotrichum neosansevieriae | reverse complement strand
ATAGATCTTCTAATTACTAGCCTAAAAGATACTAATTATCTAAGTTAGTAAGTATTTTAGTATTATCCTAGTATATATAATAAATAGAGCTCTAAGAATTATATTCTTAGATATCTTACTATATAGGTTAATAAAAAAGGGAATATTAGATATATAATAGCTACTAATATAGATATCTTTAACTATTATACTTTTAAAAGTTACTATAACTTAAATATCTATAAAGTTTTAAACTTTAAAGTATATAGAGATAATACTCTCCTATATACTATTATAGCTAATATACTTCTTAGAGATAATATAAATAGTAGTATTAGTATTAATAATTCTATACTGCTCTAAGTATATAGACTAGCTAATTCTTATAGTAACCTAGAAGTATAGTATAATAAAGTCTTATATAGTAAGAACTCTATACTAGCAGGTAACTATAATATAGTATAGATACTCTACTAAATTATTAAGGGAAGTAACTAGTATATTAAGGTTTTTTTCAGGTTAAGTGCTAGATAGGATAATATCTATTATATTAATACCTATTATACTATAAAGAGGTGGTTAACTAAAGATAGAAAGTGCTAGGCTACTTATAAAGACTTAGAAACTATAGATTATATCTATAAAGGGGTAAAAGAGGCTAGTTAAAGAAAAGAAAGTTAGATAGAATACTAAGTAAAAGAGGATTATATTTAAACCCTGTTTTTAGCTTAGTATAGCTGCTTTATAAAGTATCTAAACTGCTATAGCCTCCTCTTTATAAACTTAGACTTAAATATAGGCTTTAATAGTACTAATCTCTATCTATAAGAGTGCTTTATACTAGAATATAAAGGTTAGATTTACTTATATATTATTTTAATACCTGATTTCTTATATAAGCTATCTGCTTAATTTAGGGGCTTTTATAATATAGCTAAGTAGATCTCTCTTTATAAATATAAATATATCTAGCTATTAATTACTATTTTACTAGAAGTAGTTCTAGATAACTAGCTTTATATACTTATAGACTATATTATTATAGTTATACTAAACCTAGTAAAGAAAGGATTCTAGAATAGTAACCTTTTTATCTACTTACTTAGCTTATAGATCTTTAATAAGGATCTAGCCCTCTAATATTATAATAAAAGATTTAGGTTAAGGGGTCTTAGTAACTTCTAAGAAGCTATTATTAACTAGGATATTCTTATTCTTATCTATAACTTTCTTAATATAAGGCTCTAGGAATAGAGTGGGAAAATAAGCTATATTTAGGTCTATAATATAAACCCTCTTCTTAGATCTAGTAATAGAATAAGGCATTATATAGTAGTTTTAAGTTTATAATCTAGTTATAGTATTAATATCTATATTTATAGAGAGAACTATAGCTAGAATACTAGAAGCTAGTATATAGATATTAAAGATATTATAGATAGTATCTAAGATTACTATATCTATAAGAGAGGTCTTTATAGCTAAAGCAGAAATTAGAAGCCTTAGAGTTCTCTATATAGTATACTAGATATACTTATTAGACTACTTATAGCTCTTAAGCTAGAACTTAACTCTATAAAGGCTTAAAAAGTATCTATAAAGAGTAAGAATACTAACTTCTAGCTATTTAGTTTTATCTATACTAACTATAAGAATTAGAAAAGAAATAATTATTAGGTTATACTAGTCCCACTAATAGCCTTTATTAATCTCTTTATTAGAAACCTAGATATAAAGAGAACTCTATAAAGTACTAATTTACTAATAGCCTCTATAAAATAAGTATAGTTTTATATTAGAGAAGGCTCTAGTAGCTTTATAATCTCTAGTAAGATATTCTTTCTTACTATAAATATAGTAAGTATTAGAGTTAATAGTCTCTATAAATCTTAGAGGTTTTAGCTAGTAGTAAGATTTAAGGCTTATAGAGTCTAAGTAACTGCCTCCTCTTAGATTAAAGAGTATATAGCTATATCCTCTATATATAAAGCTATAGTTATAAGAGTTACTACTATAATAGTTATACTATAAGAGCTCTTATATAAGCTAGATATTAGTTATATTAGTAGTATATATACTAACTTTATTAATAGTATAGTTATATTAAGAGGTATTAATATAATACCTAGTTCTAATTTACTTAATCTCTATATTTTTAAAGCAGATAGTAAGATTATTTACCTAGACCTTCTAGTTAGGAGTACTAGTTATCTTAATTTCTAGCTTAGCCTTTATAAATAATACTCTTAATTACTTATACTTAAATATAGTAACTAGTATACTAGCTAGAATATTCTCTCTAATACCTTATAGTTATATATATACTTATTAAGACTAAACCTATCTAGTAATTATAACTTCTATCTAGATCTAAGAAACTAAAAGAAAACTCTAATAGTTCTTATAGAAGATCTTTAAAATATATCTTATAGTTTACTTAGAAAAGTAATAGAAGATAATATAGTTAATCTCTATATTAGATAGTATAGATAGCCTCCTCTTAGCTACTCTATTTTAAAGGTTACTAACCTTAGTAAGAAATTTAGAGATATATCTAGGATCACTAATTTCTAAGCTAGAAATAAGGCTTTAAAGCTCCTTATTAGAATCTAAATAAGTATTTAGGTCTATAATATTATATATCTTATAGAGGTTATCCTTAAAAGAGAGCTAATTATTATATTAAGTAGAAATACTTTTAAAGGTTTACTAATAGGCTTTAATATAGTACTAGCTAATTAGAGTAATTATTTTCTCCTTATTCTATTTATAAAGCTTAGTATAGAATAGATAATCCTTAAAGAAGTTAGAAATATTATTACTAGTAAACTTAGAGGCTTTTAAACTATAAGGGATAATTAGAGTAATAGTATACTACTTCTATATAGCTTTAGCTAATTTCTTAATTACTTTTATAATACTAATAGTAAGTAGAGAAACTAAGTCTTCTATAAAAGGTATATATTATAAGCTATAGGTAGGAGTAAGAGCAAGTTATAAGGAGTAACTATCTTAGCTATAGATTAGTATATATAGAAAGCATAGTGAAATAGTCTATAGTGTGTAATTATATAATTATATACTATAGTGTATAGCTACTATAGCCTTATAAGGCTAAGAGTACTATAAACTATATTATAATATACCTCCTAGCTATATAGCAAATATTACTAATATAGTAATCTATTATTATATATAGCTATAACTATTTTTAAATATATATAAAAGAGATAAAGCAGTATTATAAATAGCCTTAAAGGTATAAAATAAATAAAGATATCTCTTATAAGTGCTTTAAAGAGTATAAATAAGTAATATATAACTTAAGTAATAGTAATATAATCTAGGTAAATAGCAAAATCCTATTAGTAGCACTTAACTACCTATAAAGGTAGCTAGATAGGTATAGTTATTACTTATACTACCCTCTATCTTAATTTTCCTCCTTCTTCTACTTAGAATATTATAATAATTATAAGTTAACCCTTTATATATATAAAGAATTATTATATATATTATTAACTATTACTAATACTTATCTTTATATAGAACTATTTATACCTATTAATACTATTATTAAAAATAGCCTCTAAGTATAAATAATCTATAGTACTAGTTACTAACTATATTATTAAAGCTAAGATAACCTATAAGGCTAAGAAAAAGGCAGAATAGGAGCAGCTAGCTGCTTTTACTAAGTAAGAGGAGGCTAAAAATAATAAGAATAATAAATATAAGTCTTTTATTTTGCTATTTTATAGTTCCTCTAATAACTATTATTATTTAGTAGAGCCTTTTAATACTATAAAAGCTAATAATATACTTCTAATAGAGGAGGCTAAGACTTCTAAAAAGAAGCCTATAAGTAAGTATAAGTATACCCCCTCTATTAAGGAGAAAGAGAATAAGAATAAGGAGAAGCCTATTAGTATATTTATAATATTACTTCTATATAGTCTAAGAATAATAATAATAGTCTAGAAAAGTCTAAGTATAAGTCTAAGGAGGTAAAGATTATAGCTAGTATATATTATAATATATTAAAGAAGAAAACTAATCCTACTACTAGTAAGAAAACTCTAAGCTCTACTAAAAAGCTCTATACTTCTTCTACTATTCTAAAAGAAGCTAGTAAGCTAATAGAGCACTTATATTATAGCTATATATACTTACTACTTATAGATAAAAGCTCTAGTTATTACTTCTATAATACTAGTAGATATTACTACTACTACTTAGCTAGCTAAAGCTATAAGCCCCTCCCTACTATTACTATTACTCCCTATAAATACTACTATAAAGCTTATAATAGTAATAACTAGATTATAAGTATTCTATATATATATATAGATATATATAAGATAATTTAGCATAGTATTAACTTATCTATCTAGGCTCTTACCTTCTAGTACTAGGTTCTCTAAACTACTCTTAAAGAGAAAAAGGAGAAGAAAAAGGAGGAAGAGAAGGAGCAGAAGCAGAAGGAGGAGGAGGAGAAGCTCCAGGTCATTATATACCTAGAAGCTATTATAAAAGAGCTAGCTTTAGCTAGCTCTTTTTAGCAGGTTTTTATAGTTACTACTCTTTTTAGTAATATTATTACTAATATATATACTTACTTAGTAAGCCTTTTAACTCTCTATAAGCTACTTACTAGTATAGCTAATAGCTTTATTAATCACCTTATTACTACTATCTATACTAAAAAGCACTCCTATTATTAAATATACACTTTTAGGTATTAATACCCTTTACTTATTAGTATTTAGAGAGGTATAAAGCTAGTATATCTAAAGCTAGTATACCTATAAGAATTGCTTTTCTATCTAGCTATTATATATAGGGGGGCTATAACCCTATAAATAATATCTGCTAGCCTTTAAGCTTAATAGAGCTTTATTTTATACTCTTAAACTTACTTTCCCTTTATTATAATAATATAGTAAATATCTATTAGGTTTAGTAATACTTAGAAGTATTTAAACTTAGCTTAAAAGAGGCTTTTTATAAGCCTATCTAGTAATATCTTATTTATAGGTATATAGAGCACTTTAAAAGTACCCTTTATATACTCTTAGTATAGCTATATATTCTAAATATTAATATATTATAAATAGGTTAAAATATACTCTCCCTCTCTAACTACTAGTTAAATAATCTACTAATTATTATAATAGCCTCCCAAATATCTCTAAGCTTTAAAGTAAGGTTATAGTATAGCTTTTAAAGGGCTATTATCTCTTTAATAGTATACTTAAAGCTTAGAAGCTCTGCTTTAGTTATTAATATTATAATTATTACTTAATAGGCTACTTTCTACTAAATTATATCTCTAAAAAGTATTATTATATAGCCTTATAATAACCTATATATCTCTTTATTATTAGTAAATAAGGTATTACTAGTAATTAGCAGTAAGAAAGTCTCTTTATTACCCTCTAAGCTGCTATAGCAGATTATAAGATAATAAGTTAAATAGAAATACTATATATACTACTTTACTATAGTAAAGTGCTATATACTTAAATTTATAAGGAAGTAGAAGAATTATACTATAGTAAAGGCTACTTTAAGGTATATTATTATTACTATATATAAAATGCTTCTAATAAGTAATTAGTAATTCTTAACTTCTATAATTATAGCCTTACTAGAGTTCTTTATAAGCTTAGTAACTAGTATAAAAGTACTTAGAGTAATACTATTATAGAGGCTAAAATACTCTATAATAGTTTTAATATACTAGTTATAAACTAGGTAAATCTTTTTAGCTACTTAGTTTTATATAATATATATTCTAAGATACTATTTAATAAAGCCTAGTTTATATAGTTTATATAGTTTCTTAATCTCTTATATAAGCTTCTAAGCTTTAAAAGCATAGTCTTAATAGAATAAAATAAGAATATTATTAATATAGAATAGAAGCAGGATCTTATAATACTTATCTTAAAAAAGATAGAGCTTCTTATTATATAGAGAGATTCTAAGCTTATATAAAGCTATAAAGAATTCTTTATACTATAAAAGAGATATATCCTTTAAGTTATATAGAGCTTTATTAAGCTCTATAACTTTACTAGCTTACTTAAAGCTATCTAGAAGGTAGCAGGTAACTAGCTCTCTATCTAGGTTAATATCTATATTTAGAAATATATTAATAATATTAAATTAGAGTATTTTATAGTTAAACTAGGCTATTATTACTACTACTATATATAAGCTTTAAGCTATAAGTATAGTAGTATAGATTAAGCTAAGAGAAGAGATATCTTATATATCCCCTTATATATAGATTTATACTTTATAGATATTAAGGTAGTTACTTTAAAACTTATAGATATATATCTACTTTAGGAAAAGAGGCTTTAAGTATATCTCAGACTAGTTAATAATATACTAGGTTCCCTTAGCTATAAGCTTATTAATTTCCTTATTTATAGCCTCTTAAAATATATCTTAAAGTAGCTCTCTTAGCTTTCTAGCTTTAAAATAGTTACTAAGAGGCTTTAAGAGATCTTTTATAAAGTATATTATCTTCTACTTAGTATTTAGATATATCTTAGAGTTATCCTATAAATATACTATAATAATAAAGTATAGAGTCTTATATCTAAGAGTGCTTTCTATAATAGCTTTATACTAATTAGATATAAAGGTTATAAAAAAAGTATTTTAGTAGTTATCTAGTAAGCTCTTTTCTAAATAAAGAGTTATAAAAACTCTTAGATACTACTCTCTAATACTCTATTATATTAGAAGCCTATAGTTAATCTATTAGTATTAATAATAGATAGATTAGAAATCTATTTTAGCTACTAAGAAGAAGTCTTATCTAGATTACTATAAGTTCTCCTCCTTTATAAGCACTTAAGTAGCTAGTTTTTAAGTATTTAAAATAAATAGATATAGGTTTATACTCTTAGTAATAGTATACTATATTTTAGAGTAGGGCTCTAGTATTATAAGAGAGTCTAAACTTAATCCTAGTATACTTTTAGGATTAGAAGTTTATTTAAGAGTAAGCAGTTCTCTCTATATTCTAGCTAGTATACCTTTAAGCTATATTATAGTAGTAGTATAAGATACTTCTAAATTATAGAAAGTAGTTAGTATAGAGAACTTAAGCCTATTAGTAGTTTATTTATTTATTATAAGGTTACTATTTGCTTTATTAAGTATCTCTAAGATCTTAAGAACTATATTAGAGGATTTAATAGGTATTTTAACCTTATTAATAATTATCTAAGCACTCTAGATATCTATAGCCTCCTTCTTATTATCTAGAAAGTAGAATTTTAACTTATTAAAGCATATATTATATATAATAATAACCTAGTTAAGTATAGGAACCCAGATCCTATATAGGTTATATATTTCTAGTATATATTCTATAAGATATCTAAGATAAGCCCTGGAATTAACCTTATAATAGTATCTTCTAATATCTTTTTTATAACTTCCTTTAAAAGGGTAAGCTCTATAGCTATAAGTATATAAGCCTCTCTAGTATAGATATAGGTCTTAGTATATAGTAAGTATAAAGTCTAGTTACTACTATTAGAAGTAGTTTTAGAACCACTTAAGTTCTATTTAAATAGAGCTTTACTAGTTATTTATAGTATATAGGCTAATATTAAAGATAAAGACTACTACTCTCTAAGCCTCTAAGATAAGATACTTAGACAGGTAAGTAGCAGTTAGTATTATAAGCACTTTTAGGATAATTTCTAAGCTAGTATACTCTCTACTACCTATAAGCTTCTTAGTATTTACTAGTAGAAGCTTAAGATTAATTCTAAGCTCCTCTATCTATTATTTATACTAAGTAAAGCCTTATATAGTAATAATAGTATACTTAATATTATAGCAAATCTTATAGATAGTAAGTTCCTGCTATCTTTATATCTAGTATTTAAATATCTAGAATATCTTAAACACCTTATTATACTCTTTTAAGACTAGGGGAATTCTAAAAAGTCTTCTACTATACTTATCTTTAATAAGAAGTATCTAGATATATAGCCTGCTAAGCTTTTAGTAGTTAAAGAGGTTCTAAGCTATATAGTAATAGAAATAGAGAGATCTAGTCTCAGATATATTATATAAGATAACTTACTAAGTATATACTTAAGCATAGAATTTATATTAAATATATAATAGAGTCTTAATTCTTACCCTCTAAGTATTATATATAAGGTGTTTAAGTATACTCTAGCCTAAATAACTAGCTTAGAGATACTATAGTTATATATTATTAGACCTTTTAGCTATATAGTAGTATAAGAGGTATATTAGCTTCTAGTTATTTAAGAGAGCTATAATACCTATACTACTTATAGAAATACTTAGACTAGGTAGACAGATAAAAATAAAGTTATATTTAAAGAAAACTAGGTTACTCTTATATAGTAGCTGCTTTATATAAGTAGACTTATCTAGCTTACTAAACTATAGAGAGCAGTTATAGCTATTATACTAGATACCTATCTTAAAGAGAAACACTTCTAAAATAATATTAGTATATATATTTTTAATAATAGTAATATTATTTAAGGTTAGAGTACTCTTTTTACCTATTAAGGTATCTTTAAATATACTCTAGATAACCTAGATACTCCTTCTAATAATTAGTATACTTATACTACTAACTTTAATTATCTTATTATTATATAAGCATATAAAGATACTAGAAACTAGCTTTCTCTTATTATTAATAATATAAAGAGCTCTATAATTATCTAGAATAATACTATTAGAGAGAGTATATAGTCCCTTAAAGAATATAAACACTATAAAATAAACTTAGATTACTTAGCTTTCTTTTTTAAAAAGGCTTTAGTTAATAATATAGCAGGAAATATTATTAGAAAGTTACTCTTTATTACTAGTACTACTTCTATTACTATATCTGCTCTAGCTATTACTATAATATCTACTATAGCTATAATTAGATAAATACTAACTACTCTTCTAAGATTTCTTTATAATCCACTCTATATATATAAGGTTATTATAAATATAGCTCTATTATAGAGATATTACTATCTCCTATATATACTATGCTTTATCCTTTAATATCTTATAATCCTTAAAGCTATCTTTTAGTAAGCCTATAAATACCTATTAAATATAGCTATAGTCTTATAAAGTCTACCTATAGTATTATTTATAGGAATAGCTAGAAATCTTATTAGATATTACTACTAGAAAGAAAGTATCTAAAGCAGCCTATAAGGCTTAAAGTAGATTCTCTAAGTTAGAGCAGCCTATAAGGGTAATATATACTCTAAGTGATCTACTAGAACTCTTAGTAGAAGCTAGCTTATTATAGATCTTAGTAGTAAGGATAATTCTAAGCTCTTTAAGTAAGAGATAAGATATTCTAATCTCTTCTACTTAGATAACTAAATCTAGCTAGTTTTGGGCCTAAGTAGAAGCTATTTCATAGCATACTACTTTAAGAAAAGTATATCTATTATAGCTTCCCTTAGTATTAGTAATATTCTAGCTTATTAATAGCTTATAGAAATAGTACTACTCTCTATACTACTTAGTAGATTAAGTAGTATACTTAGTATACTTTAAAATATTCTTATAATCTTAGTATACTTATTCCTATATACTATTATTAGAGCAGGTAAGTTACTATTTAAGAAGGCAGAATATATTCTAAAAGTTAATCTGGAACTTATTATTCTTATTATTAAGCTTTATCCCTACTACTTTAAGGTAAACTATATTAATAGTCTAATAAATAAGTATCTAATAGTTATAGTATAAGGTAATCTATAATAAGAGGTTTATACTATTAGTAGAGAGATATTTAAATATATTATCCTACTTATCTTAGATATCTTTATACTTAATAGGGGTTAGTAGAGTTAGCTTTATAAGCTTAAAAGTAGTAAAACCTACTTTACTAGTTTATTAGAGAGTATTAGACTTCTTACTCTTAATAATATTAATAGAGTTATTATACTTAGTAGTCTTATAGAGTATCTAAGAGAAATTCCCCTTCTACTTTTAAAGAGCTACTTTATACTTACTAAAATTAGCCTTATACTTAGCTTAGAGGTAGTTATTATACTTATCTATAAACTTCTAAATAGTTAGAGTGCTCTTAAAAGTATTAGAAGGCTTTCTAGTATTAGAGCTATTAGGATTAAAATACTTCTAAATACCCTCACTCTATATAGATAAATATAGGTTAAGGTACTAATAAGGCTAGTTAGTAGAGTCCTAGAGCCTTACTTCTAGAGAGAAAGTTATTAAAGAGTATATAGCTATTATTATAAGGTTACTTTAAAAAGGTTTTTAAGTTTTATAAGGTTATTTTAAATAGACAAAAAAAATAATAAGAGAAAAGCTACTTACTCTTTCCTAGACTTAGAGAGATTAGAGAGATATTTATAAGCTATAGAGCTAGGCTTATAACTATTATAAGCTATAGGTAGAGGTAAGGGTAAGTTATAAGAAGTAACTATCTTAGTTATAAATTAGTATATATAGAAAATATAGTAAAATAGTCTATAATATATAATTATATAATTATACGCCATAGTATATAGCTACTATAGCCTTATAAGGCTAAGAGTGCTATAAACTATATTATAATAGTATAGTAGTAGCCTTTATAGATATAACCTTATCTAGCTGCTAGTCTAGGCCTACTCTTTATAGTCTAAGAGAAACTATATCTCTATAATCCTTATACTTATTATAGATATTCTTACTAATATAAACCTAGTAACTAATCTTAGTGCTTTAGAACTATAAAGGCAAAGACTTCTTAGATCTATTATTATTTATAGTAGTAGAGTAAAGGGCTTATTTCTAAATACTCTTGAATATAGCTCTCTTAAAGGGTTCTATATCTAGAATATAGTTCTTAGAGCTAAAAGAGTTTAAAGTAGATATACTAACTTTAAGAGCTCTTCCAGATTCCTTATAGTATTACTTAGATATAGTATAGTAAGTAGTTAATATAATTTATTATAATTTAATATTAATATTAATACTAAAGTTTATTAATATTTAAATTATTTAATAATAAAAGAGAAGAGTTATATAGTAATTTAATTTATAATAATTAAGTAAATAGAGAGAAAGAGAGCTTTAACCTCCTTCTCTTTCTAAATAGTAGTTATAAATTATAGGCTAGAGGTGGTTATAGCCTCTATTTCTCCTATAAGTATATAGGCTCTCCTTCTTAATATAGCTAGGAGTGGTTATAGCCTCTATCCTATCTATAAGTTTATAAACTCTCTTCTATTCTTTTTTATAAATAATATAATACTATAATTTCCTTAATTCTATAAATACTAACTATATAGTAACTAAGATAGGGCTTAAATCCTCTTAGTTAAGCTTATTAGCCTAACTAGTATTATTAATTTATTACTTTATTACTAATTATTAGGTTCTAGGTTATAGAAAGCAGATATTAGCTCCACTTTTATAAGGATTAAGGAGAAAAGAGAAAACTTTTTAATCTAGCAAAGTTTAAAGCTATTATAGCTAGATTTTCAGGGTCTTAAATATCTCTATCTAAAAACTCTAACTATATAGCTATTATACCTAGTATTTTCTTAGATTAGATCTATAAAGAGACTTCTAAACGTTATTTTATAAAGTTTATTATTATAGCTACTAAGTTTATAAAGTTAATATTCTATTAAGTAGTTAGAATAATATATTATAGTTCTATATTAAATATAAGCCTATCTATATAGTATAGAAGTATATCCCTTTTAAGTACTATAGAGGAAGTCTTAAAAGAGAAGAATCTACCTCTAGATACTATTTAAAACAGACTAAGAACTTTAAGATAAAAATAATAAAACTATATACTCCTATATACTTATATAGAAATATTATAATATTATAGCTTTATATCTAGAAGTCCTAGAATAAAGAAAAGGATCTCTCTAAGTATAATAACCTTATTATAGATATAAACTGTTAAGTAAAAATAATAAAAGCTTTTTTAAATAATAATATAAACTATAGTAATACTAACTAATAATACTTCTATGTTCTCCTCTCTGCTCTTAATAAGATAAAAGTCCTGCTATATTATGCTAACTAATATACCTATCTAGACACCCTCTAAACTAGGCTATCTATACTACCCTGTCTTACTAGCTAAACTAATAAGAACCTCCTCTATATTATTAGTTAATATATAATAGCTACTATAATAGCTCTAGATACTACTAGATTTACTATATATCTAATTATTATTTATAGAAGCACTTAGCTAATAAATATATAACCTTAAGTTTATAGAGAGTAATTATAATCTATTAATAATTAATAATAAAGTTTAGAATAGTAAACTATCTTAGTAGTTTCCTTTTACCTTATAAAGTTTTTCCCTTTTATAAAAAAGAAGGCACTATTATTAAACCTGGAATATTACTAATACTAAATTACTAAACCTTCTATAACACCTAGTTTAGCAGCTAGTAAGTATCCTTTTAAAGAGCAATACACTCTTTATTAAATATATATTATAACT
Source organism: Colletotrichum neosansevieriae (assembly GCA_036785495.1). Taxonomy (NCBI): domain Eukaryota; kingdom Fungi; phylum Ascomycota; class Sordariomycetes; order Glomerellales; family Glomerellaceae; genus Colletotrichum; species Colletotrichum neosansevieriae. Next base: position 159,002 of record JAVHLV010000131.1, on the reverse strand, counting down.
TTATCTAGCTAAATCTTATAGCCTTTAGCGTCTAGTTAAGCAACACTAGTTAGTAATAACCTTAATAACCTTATCTAATCTATCTTTAAGAAGCTTCTATAGTAGTAACTATACTATTAGTAATATAGTATCTTCTAGTTTTTATATAAAAAGCTAGCACTCTATTATTATAGAAGCATTAAGTAAGAAGTACTATCTTAGATATTAGTTAATATTACTAATAAATAAGAGAGTAAGCTAGTTATAGAAAGATATAAATCCTTAGCCTAGAAGATATATAGCCTATTTAAGAAACTCAGTTTATATAATAAGGATACCTACTATAAGCTTCTTCCTTCTAAGTGTTTATAAAATAAACTTTTAGCTATAGTAAGCTACTACCTAAACTTTAACTATACCTAAATAGTATATAAGATTATTAACACTCTTTAGATTAATTAAGATATTACTAATAGCACTATTAGATATTTAGTAGGTAATTAGAACTATATTATCTTTAATTAGTAAATATATTTATAGTATTTAAGAATTAGAAAGATACTTTATTATATAGAAGCTTTAAGATAGTTAGCCTTTTCTTAATAAATATTAACTTTTCTCTAAGCTTATAGTATCTCTTGCTATTAACTTACTAGAGAGTAATATCTTAATACTTAAGCCTGAGATATCTATATCTATTCTAGTTAAATAACTCTAAGTAAATAAACGTCTTTACTAACTTATATTATAGAGCCTCTTTCTATTTAATATAAGGAAAGTAGCTATAATAAAACTAAGAATAGTATTACTAACTTAACTACTACTAAAGTAAATAAGAGGCACTAATAGCTATCTCTAGCTAGAGATATATAAACTTTTTAACTATAATCTAGACAGAACGTTAGTATTTATATATTAGAGGCTAACTAGACACTACTTAAATACTAAGTAATAAATATATATTACTTTTACTACCTCACTATATATTATAATCTAAAGATTAGATAACTAGGTATACTATTTATACTTAGTATAGAACTTAAAAAGACTTAAATCTACTAAGTACTTATCCTTATTTTTAGATAGGTAGTTATATACTATACCTTAGTCTAAAATATTAAAGGTAACTTAAATAACTATATACTATATAGTAGAAATAAGCCTAAATATATAAAAAGCTATAAATAGAGTTAGATTTCCTATTTTTATAACTACTCTAGCCTTACTATAGCTATTAGTACTCTTATTATTATTCTAGCTTATTTAGTAATTAAGGCTCTATATAGTGCCTAAGTATTTTTTATAAACTTATTTACTATAATAATTAGTAATAAAGATTATATCTATCTTAGTATATCTATTATTACTTAGGAGGTAAAGCTAAATACTTTAGAATACCTAAGTAATTTATAGTTCCTTAGCTATAGCAATCTTATACTTTAATAGAGGTATAACTAACTAGAAATAGATTTTAATAATAATAAGAAATATAAACCCTTTAACTAAATAAAACTTAAGACAATTATTAAAAAGATTAAAAAGAAGGTTATATTTAGTTCTATAGAGAATATTAATAGTATTTCTATATTATATCTATTTTTTATAGTATTAAGAAATATTATTTAGTATTATAATAGCTAGTAAGAATAATAGCCTACTCTACTATATAGTCTAATTAATATTAATCTCTAAGGTAAAAGGTAAATAGTAGGTATAATAATAATATAAAGTAGAATAAGATTATAGAGTTATAGATAAAGCTTTAATAATATAAGAATTAGCTTTAGGTAGGTATATTAGTAGATAAAATATAAAAAGTTATTAATACACTTTAATCCTACTTTAAGAAAGATAGCTTAACTATATTCTTAGCTAAAATAGTTTTAGTTAAGCTATTATTAAAGAAAGGCTCTATATTATACTTACTAAGCTTATATATAATACTAATATAGAGGTTATAAAGAAAGTATAAGCAGCTCTTAATAGAAACTAAGATATTAATCCTAAAACTCTTAAAGATATCCTCTATAGTAATCTAGATTTCTATAATATTACCTTAGCTATATAGTTCCCTAGATATATATTAATTTTAATAAAGGATATTAAGGTTATAACTATATTTAGTAAATTATATTTTAGTATTAAGAAACTCTTAGTGCTATAGAGTTACTTAGACTTAATCCTAAAAGACACTAAGCTATATATTAGTATTATTATCTAAAACTACTCCTAACTATAGTCCTTAAAGTATATTCTCTAATAAATAAGAAATAATAGAGATATATATAGTAATAATATAGATTCTTAGAATAAATATAGTAAACCTAAAAATATTATTATTCTAACTAACCTTTCTATAACTAGAAATAGTAAATAGAGAATAAGTTATATAAGGGTTTTTACTAATCTATACTTATCTATAAAGACTTTTAAGTTAAAGTAAAAAAAAGCTATAAATTAGCTTAGTAATTTTTAAGAGGAGGATAGAATACTTAAGATATTTTCTAAGATATTAGTAAATATATATAAGCTATATAGCTGTCGCGGCACATCGGAACACCTATTAGAATATATATAGATTTAACCTTAACCTTCTAACTATAAAGTAGCAAATCAGTATACCTAAAGTATATTCCACGGTACAGGCACTAAGTTATTATTTACTAGCAGAGAAACGTTATTCCACTAGTATAGATCTGTTCCAGATCCTATTCTGCTATGTTTTACTTAAGTATACTAGAACCTAGATTAGCAGCACCTAATTAGTAGAGCTGGGATTAGCTATGCCTATATAACTTAGATTATAATATACTTCCTAGTTATAAACTATAACTAAACACTATATATAAAAAGTTATAATAGGCTAGAAAATCCTAATTATAACTATCTAAACTAATTTTATAAATAAGATCCTCTAATTATAAATACTCTCTTATAATAAAGAAGATATATTATAAAGGATTATTTAGCTGCTAAATTGCTATTTTGCAGCTTTAAATATTATTATTTATTTAGAAAGATATATCTAGGTTTAATTTTAAAGTTGCTCCTTCTATCTAAGATATTAAAAAATTTTCCTTAGCACTGTTTAAGTTAGTATACTGCCTACTGCCTTTTATAAATTCTAGGTAGCTTATTTACTCTCACTTCCTCTCTCTAAAAACTATATTATAACTATATATTAATCTAAATATCTATATAATAATTATATATATATTATATCCCTATTCTAATAATTATTTTAATTATAGCTAACTATTTTATAGAATATACCTTCTAATAAGCTCTCTAACTCAGCCTAGCAGGCAGCTAATAAAAAGGCCTATAAGAAGGCTCACTATACTGCTAAAAAGATATATAAGTATAAGCTTACTAAATAAGTTAAGGAGGAGGCTACTAGCAAGCTAGTCCTCTCTCCCTATAGCTAGTTATCTAATAGTAACTTAGCTAGTAAGAAGAGGGAGGTTACTACTAAGTATACTAATAAAGAATTTATAGAGGAGGAGGGTACTAGTAAGCCTATTCTCTCTCTCTATATCTAGTTATCTAATAGTAACTTAGATAATAAGGAGAGGGAGGCTATTACTAATAATAATAAGCCTACTCCCCCTCCCTGCTCTAAATTACCTTTTAGTAATAAGAATAATAAGATAAAGGGGGCTACTATCTAATATACCTAACCTAACTATATTATTAGGTGTTATATATTTAATATTTCTAATCTCTTATTTAATATTCTAACTCTTATTTAGCTTTCTACTAAGCACTTTCTAGCTAGAAGGCTATAGGTAGGGCCCTTAAAAAGGCTTTTTAATAGCTTTCTAATTAGAAGCTTCCTGGTATATTTATAATCTCTTCTTATTAATATATTCTAATTATTATTTAGTAGTATATAGTATAACTACCTGGAAGCAGGCTTTAGTTATAGCCTCTTAGTCTCTATATCTAAGTAAGCAGTATAAGAGTATTCTAGCAGTTTATAGCTCTAAACCCTGCTCTGCTTTGCTAGACTATAAACCCCACCCCTCTAATAAGGGTTCTAATAAGTAGAATAATAAGAACTTTATTCCCTCTAATAAGAGTAAAACCCCTTTTAGCAGGTTTAATAATAAGCTAATAATTTATAGTAGAAACACTACAGGGATTCCCCCTCTAGACTATGAGAAATATAATAAGCCCTGCTAGGGTTATATTTATAGTAGAGTAGCTAGCTACTTATTTAGAAGGTGTTTTAGAGGTACTAGAAGTTAATATGCTAACTATAAGAGCTATACTTATATATCTGCCTCTATTATAGTAATTATTCTATAGTATATACTAGGTTCTCTTTTATATATCCTAGAAGAGGGGCTTTCTAAGGCCTAAAAGACCACTATTAGCTGGTTATATAGCACTATTTGCACCTTATAGGATAACTATAAGCTTAACTAGAAGCTATTAGGCTTAGTATGTAACTAAGAACTTTAGTCTAATATTATAAATCTATTCTAGTAGCTTCTACTTAGATTATTAGAAATATTATATTTAGGAGGCTGGGATAGTAGTTAAGGCTATTCTAGCCTAGATTTATAAAAGTTATTACACTCTAGGAGCCTTACTCTAAATTAAAAGAGATTTACTATCTAGTTCTTATTCTAGTATTATAATCTTACTTTATATATTTATAAGATTTAATATTAATCTAAAATACTTAAACTTAGCTCTTAGTAGGTTTTTTATAAGTCTATCTACTAGTATCTAGTCTATTAGTATATAGATAACTTTAAATAATCCTATTAAGTGCTCTTAGTATAACTATATATTCTAGATATTAATATATCTAAGCTATATTATAATACACTCTTCTAAGTTTATAATAAGGTATATAGTCTGCTAATTATTATAATAGACTTTCCAGGCATCTTTAAGGTTAAGATATATATCTTAGAAGAGCCTATATAGTGCTATTACTTCTTTTACTATTTACTTAAGGCTTAGAAGTTCTGCTTCTATTATTAAGGTTATAACTATACTTTGCTGCGCAGCTTTCTACTAAATAGCGCCTCTAAAGAGCGAGATAATATATCCTTATAAGGATCTCTGTGTCTCCTTATTATTAGCAAATAATATATCTTCTATAATTAGAAGTTCCTAACCACCCCCTATATATCTATAGGTAATTATAAGGAAGCATATTAAGTATAGGTACCTAATTATCTAGTTTGCTGCTACTAAATACGTTTTAGAAGGGTTTATTAGAAATTAAGAGAGTTAAGAGGCTGCAAATGCTATATCTGGGCAAACTATAACTATAATATATAAAATAGAACTAATCTTTTCCTAAAACTCCTTTACTTATACCTTTATAGCCTAGAAGATATTCTTTTTAAATTTAATTATTAATAGTAGTATAGCTAGATATATACGATCTATAAGTTTAAATCTTCTTACCACCTTATTAATATATATATTATATATAAGGTGGATTTTATATATAGTTCTGTTCTGTATAATATATATTCTAAGAAACTATTTTATAAAGCCTTAGTCCTTTAGTATATATCTACCTTTAAGACCTCCTATTACTCTTTAGCCCTCCTTCTAGTTAGTTTTATAGAAAAAAACGAGAAAGTTATTAATATAGAAGAGGATATAAACTTTGCAGTTTAGATCTGCAAATAGATATAGATCCTTACTATATAGCTTTAGACTAAGATTATAAAATATTAAGCTAAAGTCTTTATATTATAAGTGCAGTAACTCCCTTAGCCTATATAATACCTATTTAAGCTTAACATATTTGCTATCTTACTTAAAACCTTTAAGTAACTCATAAATAACCAGCTCTCTATCTAGCATTTTAGTATTTAGAAAAGCATTTATAACGTTAAACTAATAAATCTTAAGGTTAAAATAAGCTATAATTATAAGTATTGTTTAAAGTATCTAAGCTATAAGTATAGCTGCATATATTTCCTGTAAACTATCTATAAGTTATTTATCTCTACACATACAGATATATGCTTTATAGCACTAGAAATACCTATCTTTATTATATTTATAGATAAAAACCCACTTAAGTGGAAGAGGTTTCTGATATATATCCTTCAGGTTAATAATACACTAAGTTCCTATTTAATGCAGCGTTTCGATTTCGTCTTGCACTGCTTACTTAAATATTAATTAGAGCTTTAGGGGTAGGTTTTAAAGGTCCTTCTAGTTTTTAGGCAGTTTAATAAGGTTATTAATATAATATTTATCCTTATATATTATTCTAAGCCTTATAGCCTTATTTATATATACTATAGTACTAAAAACTATATATAGTATTTAATATATATAATCCCCCTCTTAAATCACTCTCTACTAATTAGGCAAAAAGGTATTAAAAAAGTCTTGCTATAACAGATTATTCCCTTTAAAGACTAAGTTATTATCATATAATATTATTATAAAGGCCCTATCCTCTAGTTCTAAGTTTTAAACTTAGCAGCTATATCTTATTACTAGGCTATAATCCTTCCTTTTATACTTTTAACGCTCCTATTCTCTATTACACTATATCTTATTTATATTAGGCCCTTTATTACACAGCACAATATTAGTATATTCCCCTATAGGTTACTATATATAATTCCTATCTCTATTATAGTTATTAATATTTAAGGCTAGCTATTACTCTAGTTATAGTTTAAAATCCAGCACTAATAGCTCCACTTCTCTAATATCCTCTATACTCTGCTATTTCCCACCCCCCACCTCTAGTATACTTTTAAGCTCTAGAGTATTATCCGGGGTTATTAAGCCTCCTACTATATTAAAAGCATCTTTTACAGCACACTTTTATATATTAATATCTTAAGTACCTTAAGTTAAGGCCTCTAATTTACCTAGTAATTCTTCTATACCCTTATAGTTACTAAGCTATTCTAAAATCATACTAGCTATACTAATAGGCTTAGTGATTTTATTAATAATTTCCTATATAATAGCACACTCTATTATAATCGCCTTATCCTATAATAAATAGAATTTATGCTTATTAAATATAATATTCTACGTTATAATTACCTAGTTAATCTTAGAGATCTAAATCTGATATAGGTTATAGGTATTTAGAATATAGCCTACTAGATATCTAATATATCCCCTCAGTTAAATCTTAAAATCCCTTTTCTTCTTACCCTGTTCCCTTTTCTATTTTAAGGGGTATGCTTTATATCTATATATATAAATCTATTCCTAGTATAGCTAAAGGTCTCTTAAGAGGCTTAAAATAAGCTCTAGCTTATACTAATAGTAGTAGTTTTAAAACTATTAGTCCTTAACCTAATTTAGTAAGAGCTAACTATAGGATTTGCTTAGGCTTATATTAAATAAGTAGATACCTATATAAGCGCTTTCTAACTATATATCCTTAAAAAGACCTACTCTAACCTGGATTTTAATGCCTCTATTAATTGCCTCTTATCCTATATATTTAGGCACACCTGTTAGCTCCTTTATATATAGCAGAGGGTTTTCTAGTTTAATTTCTTTTTTAATATACTATTACTAGAATCTAGTTTTGCCCTTTATTGTAATTATAGAGCGTTTAATATTAAAATAAATCTTATAAATTAATAAACCCTTCTAGTAATATACCTAGGCTTTAAACTATATTAGAACTTCTATAACTAGTTTATAATCCTTTTCTATAAGCCTAAATCTAAATAGATATCCTATATATTTATCCTTAATAACTAGTAACTATAATTTACTAGAGTAGTATTAGCCCTCTAGAAAGTTAAATAGGTCCTAGCTAATATAGTAGTATAAATATATAGATCTAGCTTTTAAAGTGCATTTTAAAATAACCTTCTTAGTATAGGTAACAGCATAGGCTTTACACTTAACTTAAAAAGAGCTTTTAATTCTCACCCCCTATATATTATTAACTAAGTGTGCAAGTATATATAGACTAAGATACTCTAAGCAAAGATACTATAGCATTATATTATCTAATCTATCACTATAAAGCTTATAAGAGGGCTTTTATAGCGCTTTTTAAAATTTATCTAGTAAGTAAGTTATTACTATAACACCACTTTAGCTTATTAAAATAGGAGAGTAAGATAAAACAGGCTTATATTTAAAAAATATAAGGTTGCTCTTATAATCTAGCTTTCTAAGAATAATATTCTAGCTAATACTACTAAAACAAAGAGTATAGTTAAGGCTATAGTACTATATATCTTTTATACTTAGCTTTACTTCTAAGATAATATTAATATAAAAGTTCTAAATATATATAATATCCTCTAAGATAAGATCCTCTATTCCAGGGCTATTTTTGCTATTTAGAACCTATCTTAGAATATATTATCCCTTATCTAAGATAGGTAAAGAAGAGCTTTCTGCTTCTATAAAGTAACTAGATAGTAATAGCTTATATAAGCCTGGAATAAGAAGATTAAGGTTATTAATAAGATAGGTTATACTATAATTATCCAGAACTATACTTTTAGAGAGCAGATATTAGTTATATTATAGTATTATATATACTTTATAGTTTAAGTTAATATAATTAGTAATTAGCTCTAGTAAAATCAGAACTATAATAATTATCCTAGAGTAGTTCTACTTATCTTATTTTAGATTCTTATTAGTTATAGTAGAGTTAGATTTATCTATATTATATTTAACTTTAAAAGTAGGTTTGCTATTCTTTAGCTAACCTTTCTTCTTATATTTAGCCTTAAATACTGCCCAGTATAACTTATTTAGGCGCTTCTAAATTGCAATTAATATATCCTTTAATACACCTAAAACCCTCTATTTAGCTTTTCCAGTTAGAGTAAACTCTAACTAGGAGTATAGCTTTAGATTCTAGAGGTACTAATTTCTATAAGGGTAATCCTTCTTTGCACTATTATTTAAGTTATTTAGAAACTTTCTACTAAGTATAGTATAGGTACTAGATATTTTTATTTAAGGTATTTTGCCTGTAAATAATCTATAAGTTAGAAGTGTTAGAAAGATACTACTAATCTCCTTAATTACTAGAATCTCCTTTTTTAGATACTTATCTTATTATAGCTCTTATTTCTTATTAAACGCCTAAGTAGGGGTAATTTAATACTTAATTACTAAGAGAAAATTATAGATTATAAGTATACCTTTAACTTTAGAAACTTTCTAGCTTTTTGCTTTTAGAAATACTATATACTACTCTATATACTACTTACTTAGATTAGAGTTACTATATGCCTTTTTAAGTACTATATAATACTTCTTCTAGGTAAGGGTTTATACTATAGTATCTTTTTAGCTATACTATTACTAAATTATTTAGATAAGTGCCTAAACTGTAATTATACTTTTTAGTTATTTAGATAGAGTTATATTTAATATAATAGTTAGTAAGACTATCTTATCTAAATAGGTTCTAGCTGCTTTTAAATTATTAATAAGAGTTACTTTCTAAGCTCTCTAGTTAATCTAGTCTTTCTATGCTATAATATAATCCTATTAAATATTAGCTTAGATAAGCTATTTAGGTTTAAGCAGTTTAGGCTTAGTAAATAATTATTATTTGCTTTTAGCTTTAGCTTTCTCAGACTTCTATTTAGCTATTTTAAGTTCCTAGTCTTCTCTTAATTTCTTATTTTACTAGTTATAGTATTTTATAATAATAAGAGTTTTATTTATAGTATAACTACAGATTAGTAAAGTATCTTCTATATCTAAATTAGTAAGATACTAGATATCTAACTAGTATATTTACTACTTAAAAAGGGGGTACTAGTTAAACTAATTATTAGTACTATAGAGAATAATTAAGGAGTTAGATTTAGTTAGAAAAGATATTCTAATAAGTATATAGGGTTTTATAGAAAAGGGTAACTTAATAGAGTATTCTAAGAGTATAAATAAAGTTTAGAGGTATATATATATTAAAGTAAAAGAGCTAGACTTATAACTATTATAGTATATTAGAATACCTATTAGAATATATATAGATTTAACCTTAACTTTCTAACTATAAAGTAGCAAATTAGTACACCTAAAGTATATTCTGCAGTACAGGCACTAAGTTATTATTTACTAGCAGAGAAATATTATTTTGCTAGTATAGATCTGTTCTGGATCCCGTTCTACTATGCCTTACTTAAGCATACCAGAACCTGGATTAGCAGCGCCTAATTAGCAGAGCTGGGATTAGCTGCGCCCACGTGACTTGGGTCGTGATAATAGCACTAGCCTTAACTTTTTTAAGGTTACTAACTACTTAGTACTATATTTTATTATTAATAACTACTCTAAGCTAGAGTAAGTAGTAATCTATATTAATAAAAGAGGCTAGCCCCTTTCTATAAAGATATTTTATCTATAATCTTTAGACTAAGCTAGTAATACTATTATAGTAAAAAAGCAGAATAGATATAGAGAATAATTTAGCAAAAATAGGGTTTTAACTTAAGTTATAAAGCTTACTAAAATAACTACTTAGGTTTATAGTAATAGAGTTTTAACTTAAGTTATAAAGCTTACTAAAATATTTACTTAGGTTTATAGTAATAGAGTTTTTAAACTAAAAATATAGAAATTATAAAAAGTAGGTAAAGGTTTTATAGCTTAGGTTAATTATTATATTAATATTTGAAAGTAATCTAATTATAAAATATACTAATTATCTTTATACTTAAATTTAAGCTATATATTATATAGTGCTAGGTTTAGAAAAACCTTATAAAGATAGTTACCAAGCCTTTATATAAATCTATATCTAAAAATAGAGAAAGAAAATAGTTTCCTGAGATTAATAATTTAAATATTATATACTTTCTTTATTATATAGGATATCTATAGTTGTTTTAATATAAAGAACTTAAATAGAAACTATATAATATAAATATATAAAAAACACTTTATAGTTTAATTTAGTCACTCTCTATAATAAATATAGTATAATCTATAATTACTAAAACACTCCTTATCTCTTAATAGAAAGGGAGTTCTATATATAATATAACCTAATCTAATGCTTCTTCCTTAGATACTAAAAGGCTTATATAAAAGATTAGTTATTATTAACTATATCTTTAAGAAGTTTTATTTCTACTAAATACTTAGCTAAAGTTAACTTATCTATATTCTTCCCCAAGTTCTTTATAGAGAGAGTAGGTAATTAGCTATTATTAGCTAGATTAGTTATAAACTTAGCGTTAGAAAGTTATATAGTAAATATAAGATTATTAATATTAAATAGAGATTATAAGCTATCTTTATCTTTAGTTTAAGAAAGGGTTTTAACTATTTCTAAATCTAGTAAGTACTAAATTATATTAGTTAATTAAGTAATAATAATAATCAGGTTATAGATCTATATCTTTAGTTAGTAGTATTATTACTAAAGTTAGTACTACTTTTATCTTTAGTTTACTAAATCTAACTAGTAATAGAGAGAAGGGGTTAAATCTTAAGCAGCTCTTATTACCTTATAATAAAGTCTTTACCTCTTACTAAGCCTTTCTAACTAATAAAGAAGCCTCTAAACTACTAGATCTAGGAGATATAGATACCTAACTATATTAATTATCTTAATTAAAGATATAAAGATTAATAGATTAGCTAGACCTAACTCTATAAATTAAGAACCTTAATTATAGAATCTATAAAAGTAGCTAGTTATATATCTCTTTTTGCTATATTACTAAAATAGAGTTTTATTAACTTTATATTCTTTATATTTATTTTTAAAGTATAGTTTATAATTAGTATATATTATATAAATATAATTTAGATACTATTTAGTTACTAAATAACTTACTTTTATTAGTAGTAAGCCTTAACTAAACCTTAAAAGCTATTAATAAGTTTTAATTAACTTTTAATACTAAAGTAGATACTAAGTATATCTTAATATTAATATAATTATAGAAAGTAATAAATAGCAGTATTATTATAAAGAATTAAGAAAATAAATTATATTTACTTTGCTTTTTATAGATACTAAAGGTAGAGCTTAATTAGTATAAGATTATATAGTTTATTTTTAAATATTTATAAACTAATATCTTTATTTATTATCTATACTAGCTATTTATACTCTAGATCCTCTATACTATTATCTTTTATTATATAAGATATATATTAAAAATAAGGTAAGTATATAACTTAAACCTAAGTACCTAACTCTAGTCTATTAGAGTTAGCTAATAGGTAAATAAACTAGCTAATCTCTATAACTAAATAATTATTAAGTATTTTCTATAAAGATTAGGAGAGGTTAGTAATAATTTAGTCTAGTTAATAAACTAGGATTTAAATCTTAGCTATCTAGTTCTAGAACTAAATAAGTTAGAAATTTCTATCTAAGAACTATATATTAACTAGCCTACCTATTATAGTTATTCTAACAGAAATAGTCTAATTACTTGGTGGAGATATTACCTTTATTAGCTAAAATTCTAAGACTTTATTTATTATTACTATATTAAAATAAAAACTATAATAATAGAATATATAATATATTAAGCTAAGGAAGGAAACACCTTTTTAAATAAATATAAATACTACTACTAACTATTAAACTTCACCCTAAGTAATAAGTTTTAGTTAATTTTACTATAAATAGGTTTAGTAATCTATAGATCCTTTAAGCTATTTAGTATATTACTAAATATACTTTATAGTTATTAAGCTAGTTAAAGTAGTAAACTAACTAGAGATTATAAATTATAGATATTACTTACTAAAAGGGGTCTAAGGACTTAGCAAGCTTTATATCTATTCTCTTTAGAAATCTACTAGAATTATTAAAGATAGATTAGAGTTAGAGTATTAAGTTATTTAGCTATTAGTAATCTTAGATATTACTAACCTAAATAGATTTAATAATTTATACTAATTACCTTATAAATAGCTAAATATAATTTAAAGTTAAAGCCTAAAGTTAAATAGCTATTAGTAATCTTAGATATTTTTAGACTAAGTAGATCTATAAATATTATAGTATTTATACCCTTTTCTTTTACTTAATAATTATAATAGAAGTAGTAGTATTAAGTTAGTAAATATTATAACTTTACTAAGCTAATAAGAGTAATAAGATAATAATTATATTAATAAAAATATATTAAAGCTTATAAAACTTAAGTAAATAGTACTAGAACCTCTTTTACTAAAGAATTAAAGTTTAATATTATAGCTTAAGATATAGCTATAATATTATAAGTCTTAAGTAGATATTATCTATACTTACTCTATAATTACTAATAGATAAATATTAAAATTATTTATATATAATATAACTTAGAAAAATATATTACTTAGCTATATCTAACTTAATAACTCTATAAGCTATTTATAATACCTCCTTAAAGAGAATACTATAGTTTTAGTAGAGCTTACTAAGTCTAAAACTTTCTAAAAGTAGAGTAGTAAGTATTAATAAGCTAAAGTTCTATAGTATTAATATTACTACCTAAAACTATACTATATACTCTATAAGAGATATACTATAAAACCCTATAATAAAAATATATAATAATATAGAGGCTATATAATAGAGGTTAATTATATAATATAGTGTATTATAGTACTATTAATCCTATATATACTATTAGAAGGAGCCTCTAGAAAGCTATAGAAACTGCTAGCTTTTACTATTTAAGTTAAGGTTAAACCTAAAAGGGTTTTAGGTTACTAAATTACTTAATAAATAACCTAAATAAGGAAATAAGTAGAGCAGCTTAGTAAGCAGCTTATATAGCTATAGAAGGCTCTAGAAACCAAGCCTTAAGTATAAATAACTTGCCTCTCCCTCTCTAGAATACTCTCTTTTACTTAGAAGGTAGACACTTTAATATTAACTTATTTATACTTATTATTTCCCTTTTAAGCTATTAATTACGTTATTAACGATTACGTAACCTAAGATACCCTATTTATTACTAATTTCTAACTTACTACCTAGCAGTTAGAATCTACTAAAGAAGCTATAACTAGCTCTAAAGCAGACTAGCTCTAACTCTATAGCACTACTTTAATACTAGTTAGTAGTATAAATATCTATAAGAAGCTCTATAATATTCTTTATAAGTAGAATAATTAGTATCACTAAAATGCTTTAGACTCTATAGTATAGATATAGTATAAGCTAGTTTCCTAAGATATTTAACTAGGTGCTATTAAGGTGTACTATAATAATATATATAATAAATCTATAATAGAAATTATATACTACTAGATCTATTATTAATAAGTTTCCCCTAGTTAGCTTTAGGATATTATATAGCTCTTTTTCTAACTTCTCTATAACTCTATATTAATAGAGATCCTATAAGCTAACTAAGTATATTTTTTCTATATAATATGTTTCTTTTATAGTTTAGGTATAATATTTCCTATCTATAATAACTACCTTAAGTTACTAAAGAAGGGTTATCTTCTATATATATATAGAGTAAATAACCTTATAATTAGATATATCTATACCTATTTTAATAAGCTTATAGATTTATCCCTACTTAAGGAGCAGCTTATTAAAATATATACTCTATATAGATAGATTATAAAGCTAACTCTTAATATTAATAAGGAGATAAATAGCTACTATTATAAGCTAAAGAGAGGATATATTACTATATTCCCTAATAATATGTAAGGATTAGCTACCTAAGTTCTGCTATATCTCCTAATAGAAGAGTGAGAATAAATATATATATATTTTATTAAACTATAATAACCCCTTTTAGTAACCTTTTATTTATTCTATTGATTAACCCCCTCTAACTAAGGTAGATACTTTAATAGTTAAAACTAAATAATAATCTTTACTAAAATATTACTATTAGTAAGATAAATCTATAGTCTTAAGTAAACTCTATACTAAGTATTAATATACCTTAAGAGCTTGTTAACTATATAATATAGTATAAAACCTATACTAAAGATAATATATAGAAAGGCTATTATATATTAATATCTAAAAGGAACGCTATATAGAAGCCTATCTATAATACTATAGAAGTACTAGCTATACTACTAAATAAGGAAACTAATATAGTATATATTAAGATAGCTAGTAATAATAGCTTAGGAGTAATTTAGTTTATTAAGGAAGAACTTAATAATATAGAAATTTATACTATTAAGTATAAGATATCTACCCTAATCTCAATAAACCTTTTAGTTATTAATATTTATAAGAAATATATTATTCCTATTACTATAAAAGAAACCTATATATTTTTATTACTATACTTTTAGAGTGCTATAACTCTATAAATATAGGAGGTATAAGGGAATAGATAGTATATTTGGAATCCTTGCTAAAAGTAGCATATTTTGGTATATATATTATATATTACATATATTACGTAATTATATAATATACCCTGTAAGGAATAATAAGGTTTGAGAATAAGGTTAAACTTTAGGTTAAAGTTTAAACCTTATACCTTATTATTACTAAATAAGGTAATATACACCTAATAAGGTTTAACTCTAAGCTAGAAGGCCGCGTAAGCACTTATAACGCCTTAGGAATTAAATCGTCTATATATACTAACCTTTTCCCCCCGCCTTTCTAGGCCTTAGATATCTATATATTTATCAATATATATATCTTTCGATATCTACATTTTTCGCTCTATCTGAATATTATATTATATTACAGTATTTATACTTTTTATCGCCTATTTTTCCTATATTTAATTATAGGTAATATCTTTATATCCTAACTACCTCTCTGCTTTACTTCTTATCTTATAAGAAGTTACCTATAAATCTTATAATATTACTGCTAACTATAGAGTTATAGAGTATCTCTAACTTATAAAGGCTACTCTTTATATAGAGGATCACTACTTCTAGAGCCTAAAGCTCTAGAACTATATAGTAGGTATTATAAATATCTATACTAAGGTTAATAAAGAGCTATATATTACTAATTAAAGACCTAAAGTATTTACTAATTTAAATAATTTTAACTTTTTCCCTAAGACCTTTCTCTACCTCTTTCTATAGAGATAGAGAGAACTATATAGACTGCCTATCTATAATAATATAACTAATAGCACTATATATAGCCCTAGCTAGCTATATTAAACTACCAGTTTTTACCTAAGGCTATAGACTAGACTCTTACTATACTAATATAGTTAGTTATCTATAATAAAAATTAACACCTCTATAGATTAATACTTCACTAAATAGCTACTTTATAACTTATATAACGTTCCCTTTTTTTATATTTAATAGATTTATAAGATTAGATAATAGGAGAATAAGTTACACTAAAATAGCTAAGAGTTCCTTCCTAAGAATTAAGTATATTATTAAAACCCTTATAGCTAATAATATTATAGCTATAGAAACAGAATATTATAAACACTAAATAACTAGTAATAAAGATATCACCTTCCTAATATATAAGATTAGCTTATTTAGTAATACTAAGTATATATCAAATAAGGAGTATCTTAACTCTTAAAGAAAGATTAAGTCTCTATATCTTATATATAGTATATTTAGTATCTAGTTTACTATTAATCTTAATAACTCTATTAATCTTAATAACTTTATAAATAAGGTAAATATAAAACTTACTATTATAATAGCTTTAGATAATAAAGTTATGTTTAGAAATATACTTAACTACTTTAGATACTACCTAGTTAGTATATTTTATAGAGTTAGAGATCTTATTAGTAGCACTATCTTTTTTTACTATAAAATTAACCTCTTCTTTAAATATTATATTACTGTTAGCTAAGACTTAGTATTTAGTTATATTACTAGCTACTTTAGCTATATAGAATTAGATAAATAAGAAGCCCTATATATCTATAAACTTATATAGCTCTATATAAATAATAACTTATCTAATCTATTTCTAGACTTAGTAAATAAGGTAGACTATATATATATAAACTAAGTTTATAACTATATTAATTTAGTCTTTAGTAAAGTATATCTTTTATATAAATAGTTAACACTTAGGCTTATAATAAATAGAGCTATAATAATAAAGCCTCTTAGCTCTATAGATAAGGAGAGAATATCTATAGTAATATTAGCTACCTAATTAATAATCTTAGTATACTTAACGCTACTTATAACTTAGAGGTTTTATAGATAGCTTAATGCTACTAGATATACTTATATAGAGTAACTTATACTAAGCTATATAATAAGGCCTATTAGTTTCTTATAAAAATAGCTAATGAGATATTCTTAAGTTATAAATTATCTATAGTAGAGATCTACTCTAGCTTATTAAGATATAGTAATAGCTACTTCAGTAAGTTAGTATAGACTAATATCTATATAAACTCTATATACTAAGCTATTTTTTAGTAATAGCTAGATCTTTATAATATTACTAAACCTAAAGCAGCTAGATATACTAGCCTAAATATTATTAGCTTAGGTAGAAATAGATACTACTTACTAAAGCTAGATATTTATACCTACTATAGGCTACTTCTTAACTATCTTTATCTATATAAATAGATTTTAATTGTTAATATATAGAAGCTAAGTTAGTAATAGAATAATACCTAGATATTCTTTACTAATAGCCTTTTTAATATTAATAAATAGATATAAAAGCTTATAAAGTAAGGCTAGGTTCTTATTATCACTAAGTATTTAGACTATATTATATTTAGTATAATAAATAGCTATTATTAAAGATAGTATCTTATTACTAATCTATAATATATCTTATTAACTTATATATAGATCTACTATTTCACTACTTATACTCTTTATGCTATAGCAGAACTTCCTCTCCTGTAGTAATAGAAACGCTATAGCTATATAAACTAACCTCTTTAAATAACTACTAAGCTAGATTTCTTTAGTTATTAAAAATATCTAACTTCTATATAAAGCTACTAAGAACACTAAGCTTAATTAGTAACTATAGATAAGCTATAGTAAAGAAGATAAGAGTACTAAATTTAATAAGGCTAACTATAAAGATTTACTAAGTACTAGCTATACTTCTAGTTACTTAAACCTAATAGAATTCTTTATAAATATAGTAGCTTAGCTTTAAGATAGGGATACTATCTCTAATAGCTTACTTTATCTTACTAGCCTTTTAACCTCTTATTAAAGATAATAGATAATAACCCTAACACTAATAATATATTAACTATAAAATATATACTTCTTAAGCTAGCACTTTATTTTTATATAATAAAGCTAATTATTAAAGCTATAAAAGCTATATAAAGCAGAGCCTATACTAAAAGGATAATCACTATTAAGAGTAATAACTACTATAACTTAGTGAATATTAATAATTAGGTAAATACCTTATATAATATACCTAATACCTAGTTAGTATCTATATTAATGAAGTTAGAATAAGGTATATCCTTTATATATATAGCCTCTATTATTAGTAAAGCTTAAACACTAAACTAGATATAGTTAATTATACTTAAGCTAATCTACTATACTATAAACTAAGCTACTAAATATGTTAATAATACTTAGTATAATTAGTATTTTAAGTATATAGATAGTAGCAGTAGTATTAATAAGTTATAGCTTATTAACTTACTAAAGAAGGTTTTTAAATATATAGATATAACTAGCTAGTTAGTTATAATAGTAACTTTAGGAACTACTACTATAGATATAGAGAGAACTATAATATACTCTATTCTTAACTTAAAGATCTATAATAGTTAGGAGTAGATAGTTAATCTTTTAGAGATCTCTACTACTATTAAACTAAATATCTAAGATAATAATAACAGCAATAAAAGGTTTTAGTTATTAATAAAGTTAGTATATTAAGCCTCACTATTCTATATAAGATTAGTAAGAAGTTATATAAAATAAGAAGTAACTTATAATAACCCTTTAGTAAAATATTGATTATTATTCTATTAAAAGATTTCCTATAATTTAGTTTAGTACTATATAAAAGCTTACTAAGCTTACTACCTAAATAGATCTTTCTAAACTCTAGAAGTATAATAAGACTATATAGTGAGGCAGAAAGAAAGTAGCTATAGCAGAGATTTATATATATAGTAATACTCACTAAGTAAAAGTAAGCTAATATTAGTAATTTCCTATCTAGATTTCTTAATTATTTATAGAGTAGTTACTAAATATATAATAACACTAACTAACTTATAGATTAGTATAATACTAATTTAAAACTTAACTTCTTACCTAATACCCACACTATTATTCCACTAAATTAATATAAATAGAAGCTTAGCTTCTATATAATAATAGCTTTTAGCAAAAATATTTAAAAACTACTTACTATCTTCTTTTTAAGCTATAACTAGATATTATAAAAGCCTATTAATAAAGAATATATTACTATATTACTATTAGGTAATAAATTAAAGCTAATAATACTAGGGATTTTTCTATATATTAAAGAAATACTAATTTTAGTAAATATAAATAAGTATTTAAAACTTAAGGTAGTTAATAATACTAAGTTTAAAGCTATTACTATAATAACTAAACTTAGTATAAAGAAGATATTACTAAATAACTATATCTATCTCTATATTAGCCTATTTACTAAAATACTACTAAGGTTAAAAACTATAGAAAATCTTACTTTACTATATATCTTACTAAGCACTATTTTCCTATCTAAAGAAAGAGTTACTCTTAATCAAAAATATATTAAACCACTATATTCTAAATTACTATAATATAAAGGCTTTAAACTTAGAATTACTTAGATAGATCTTCTATATATATCGAGTTTAGTGTTAATAGATTTTAAGGCCTAGAGTTAGTTATTAAATAGAACCTTACTTAGTTTATATAATTATTAATAAAGTAAATAGTAATTTAGAAATACTATAGTATATAATATAATAAATATATATATATAGCTTTTCAGAGCTAGAACTTTTAATAATATAAGCCTAATTAGGCTCTTAGATAAAGTAGCTTTCCTAATTATAAAAATACTAAAAAAACTTATATAAGGTATAAAAAGATTAAATAAGCTAGTAAATATAACAATTACTACTTATAAAACTTAAAAGCAATAAGTTAGAACTATATATAGAAATTAGCTTAATATATAAATAATATTTATTATATTTCTATTTATATTAAAGACTTATATCCCTATCTATATTAATAGCACTATCTCTAATCCCAGGTTTTAATATAAACTTATATATTAGATCTATAGTTAATAAACTTCCTTCCTTAGATATATCTAGAATAATATTAATATATAAAGTTATTAAGATAGCAGTATAGCTATTATTAAATATATACCTAAGTAATAATAATATAGTAACTTTTAATATTTTAGATCTAAGATACTATAATATCTTTAGTAGGTAATAGAGAGCAGCTTATACTATATTAAGCTTCTATCTAATCTCTATATACTATATAACTTATTTAGGGGCTATTATCCTTATATATATCTTTATATATACTACTATACTAGATATCCTAAACTTAATTATCTACTCTTTCTATCTATAAACCGCTAAGAATATATTTATAAATAATATAAATATATAACTAAATAACCCTAGTGGGATATTAATATAGCTACTATAGGAATTACCTAAATTAATAGCTAAGTTAGTACTAAAATATCTCTAAAATAAAAGGAATATACTTATAAAAACTATACTTACTACTTTAATTATTTTAATAGTAGTTAGTATAGATACCTTTTATTACCTATATAATCTTATTTATCTATATAATAATATACTGCTTCTAAGAGCTATTCATATAAGTATACTATATATATAGTAGCTAGCAGCTAATATCTATAGCCTAAATCAGCACTATACTAATATAATAACTAGTATAATAAGTAAGGATCTTATTAAGTTTCCTCTAAATCAGCCCTTATTATATTAGTAAATAGGATAAAATAGATATTAAGTAACCCCTCTATAACTACTAATTAATAGCTAAATAATTAAGAAGGTTCTAGCTAGCTAGGTTAAGAAATAATTAGCTATAACTATAAATAGGATAACTCTCTATTATACTTTAATATATAGTAATTAGGTTACTAAAGCCTATAGCAGAACCTATATTTATTACTAATATAAAACTAGATTCTTAGTAAGAGAGAACACTAATAACTTAGGTTTTAGGATACTGAAATCTAAAGGGTTTAGTAGAAATATATACTTAACTATATAATTATATTATATATTAATTACCTAGAGTTATAGTAGATATTTACTATTAAACACACTAGAAGGTTTATAGATCTAAGCAGGCTAATATATATCTAAATTATAATATCTTATATATTATAGAAATAATAACTATATAAACCTCACTATATATAAGGGGCTAGCTAAGCTAGCTAATTAGCTATAAGGTTCTTTTTTACTAATCAGAAAGCTGGATTTCTGTTTAAAACGGGAGATTCTTCCAGTGGATAAAACATCTCTCAACTAGATAAGAAAGATAACCTTTCTTAACTGAAAGGCATAGCCAAAGTTTCTTATTCAGTTCAATCCCATACCTAATATCTTCACCAAGCCTGTGGAGCGCGTTAAGGCTGATAGGGGCCTGAAGCAAACTATTTCTCATCTGCCGCTAAGGATCTCTGTAACCAACCGTAAGAATCTCAATTATGTGCATCTTGACCTCTTGTTAAGGATGCATAAAATACCTGTGTTTGTCTTGAAGGACCTGAGATCAGAAACAAGGCTATCGTTAAGGGATCTCATCTTCACTAAGCAGCAGCGCTTCTTCTTAGCGGCTGAGGAGAGCAGCTACTTATCAGCAAACAGGTCAACATCCACAGTCTGCGCGCGCAACAGCTCAAAGAAAATCAATTGCTAGAGGCTTGGTCAACAGCGTTCTTGCGCTTGCGCCCTCAGTCTAAAGCCAAGGCCAGGACCACACTTTAACTTTTAGTTAATGTGATATAACCTCAGCAGGAAGATATGACTAACCTTGAAGGCAAGGTATGTACATCTGACGTAATCAGTACGTACTAATAACTTGCTGCTTCCCCTATGCTGTTTGTTTCAGCAAGCAGAGATCACTAACCTTAAAGGCAAAGTAGGTACATCTGACGTAATCAGTACGTACCAATAGCATGCAGCTTCCCCATCACTCAGCACAACCTGCAGTTAGAGAGACGGGTCCTGCTGGACCAGAGATCCAGACCTAACCTAGAGGAACTTCCCCTGATATATCTGTTTGGGTGCAGACACAGCTAGAAAGCTCACAGATAGTGAATAGATAAAGCACGATTGACATTAGATGGCTGGGAGGATAGGGGTTGGGCAGATGCTGGCTAACTATTCTCGCAAGTGACGACCCCGTGAGAAGGTGACGTAATCTGTGCGGGCTGCAAGGCTTTCCACACATGTGGTGTGTGAAGACTGATGTGCAAGCCTGAGATGAGCGCGACGCGCATGACCACAAGTTCATAACAGCAGACCTGGAATCCAGTTGTGCCGCGTACCTGGTCCGTGCAGCAAGCCCACCGCCTGAGTTGACCTGAGGTAGGTACCAAAGGTGGTGGGTGGGCAAGGTCTTGCCACACGGTGCTGTGATTACTGAGGTATATACACTGTGTATTCCCAGTAGTGGGGCTACCTCAATGTAGGTAGGTACCTAGGTAGGTAGGTAGTGTAGGTACCAACCGGTTGGTACATTGGCCCAGCCAGCCTAAGGCTGTTGGTAATAGTCGGCAGAACTCTCACCGCTACACTGGGTCACTGGAGCTTCCTCAACCTTGGAAGGATCTCAACTCCGGGTTGACGCCATCATCGCAACATTGTCAAGTTCTGCTCGACACGAACATCACTGTTTGGACTCACTGCTGATTCAGCATGCCACCACAGTCCCTCCTAGCCTCGCGGTTCTAGCAATGTCGCCCGGCTGACCACTGCCGCCACGCGCCACGCAGCCAAGGTAATAAGGGATAAGTGCGCAAGGCCTCAGAGCGACACCGTTCCTGGCTATTCCTGGTCCTTGCTATAAGATGCTGTTGCTATGAGAAACTTTGTACTGACGCTCTCTTTCTTCGCAGTCATAGCAAGTCTCTTCGACAGCCAGTCTCTTCTCGAAACCCCCGACCGCTTTGCCCAGCCCACGAGCACTCGACCGACTGATGGGCCTCCCTCTCTCCCTCTCTCTGTGCGTGTGCACTACGAGCATGGGGGAATTGAGTGGATGCTGCTGGGATGTCCGCCAGCAACATATCAATAAGGAGCCAGATGTTCGGAACTAGCTACAGCGACTGGAGCGCGTTTTCTAGCGGATGACCTGCAGTCATGGGAGACCAACGAGGTGCTTCTTCCAGATGGGCTGATGTCGTCGCTGAGAAGATGGCGGATGGCGGCACTTCAACATCCGTCCCTCTCCGCATATCTACTATCGTCCCTCGTGTCGATATCAACCTGCTTCTTTGCTCCTTCCAGACGCCATAACCAGACCGTCGATCGAAAGGGATGCGCCAGACGCCTAGATCAAGATGGGCGATCAGCAATCGCTCTAGCCCTTGGAGCTACAACAAACACACAGATCAGCCACAAGTCTGAGGATGACGAATGCCAGCTCGATCCGACCAACACAAAACACCAACGACTGACGGAGTAGGCGACGTTGATGGTCTGCCACATCGCCCTTCCACGTCCCGCAGGCCCTCCGCTCCTCTCTTACCTCTCACTCGACGCGCCAAGAATCAAGTGCAGGACGGCTTGCTTTCCGCTGACGCACAACGCCCACATCGACAGCGCGCAAGTACAGCCCGCATGACCCGGTAGAGCTGAACAACCTACCCTCTTATGATTTAGCATATTCCTGACTGTTTTGCCTGCACTTAGATACCGCTACCCACCCCGACGTTCCAAACGACTACCTCCACACAAAAAACGAAGTTTCGGGCTCCAGCGGCTAACAGGTCCAACATGGTCCTGCGCGGAATGCCAACATCAATCTGGCAAGCTTCTTACGTCTGGTTCATCCTCGGCGCAATAGAAAGTCCAATAGAACAGAACGTCTTTGGAGGAGGAAGATACAGCCACAACGCTACCAGCAGGAGCCGACGTGGGTTAAGTGTTCGTTCCCAAGATTGTCGTGGACCTTGCTTCAGCCTGAAGGATTCCCCGCTGAGAAAACGGAAAGGGCAGTCTTGTTAAGATCCATGGGATGCAGGAGATTTTCATCCCGGAGATGATGTTTGGCCACTGGTTCCAACTGCAACGATGACGAGAGGCAAAGTGTCGACGGTCGCAACGTTTTCGGTGCAAAGCTTTGCATACTCTTCAGCAAGCAGGTCATACCTGAGCGTCTAGATTCCGGCAAAGGCAAGAGAAATGAGCGCACCCAGCGAACACGCTGAGGCAGGCCTTGGAATTGATTTCCGATATCGTCCAGAAGCTCTCCATTCCGCTGTGCCTGCTTTGTCTGTGTGTAGACAAGAAGCCTCCTGCGCTCTGTCTCAATGCGAACCCTGCCATGTATTGCCATCGTACCGAACAACAACGACGACAGCAGGATCAACCTGGTCGAGTTCATGGTGCGATATGACGGTGACCTCAATCGCCGATTCCTGGTCTGCAACCCCAAACTCTAGAGCCTTCATCTCGCGACTCCCCCCCTACCCCAGACGTCTGGGGGGAAACGCTGCGCCAAGCGGCTTTCGACATGGCGCAACACCTGCACCAACCTTGCCCACAGCTGCCTCCAAAGCTCTCCATTATTCCCATGCAAGGGCGTATAGCATTGGCCTCTTCTGGCGGTTGTCGGTTGTCGGTCGTCGGTCGTCCTGAGAATTGGTTCCGGTCTCGCCGAGCACAACCTCACTGACCTTGACCTTGACTTTGACTTCAGTCTGACTTTAGTTGACATTCACCTTGACGTCAACCTTGACATTAACCTTGATATCAACCTTGATCAACCTTGACATCAACCTTGACATCAACCTTGACATTAACCTTAACATCAACCTTTTGACATCAACCTTTTAACATTAACCTTGACATCGACCTTGACATCAACCTTGACATCTCAATTGACATCTCAATTGACATCCACCTTTTAACATCCACCTTGACATCTACCTTGACATCAACTCCAACGACACAGAGCCACCCCTAGCACCTCACGCCTCACCAGATCGCAATGCTGTGGCCGCAGAGCCCGCCCCCGCTCTTATCTCTCATAGCCACCTTAGCGGGTCAGAAGAGACCGGTGCAGCCATCGGGCATCGTTGCCTGCCTTTGTTCCGGGGAATCATGCTCATCACTTCAGCGCCCGCGCCGTCTCCACCACGTTCGACCCCAGTGTTCGGCTCCAGGCCGTCACCACATGATGCCATCCAAGCACGCCAGTGCTCTGCATTCGTCTATGGCAGCCCCAAGCTAACAGCTCGCCGTCCCGGAGCCGCCGGCAGTAAGATGGATGATGGCCTCTGATTTGTCGTGGCATCGAGAACCGGGTGCCGGGGTAGGTGGGAATTGGCGACGAGTGACGTTGGTGGAGATGGAGCGCCAGATCGGGGTGTATGAAGCATTTGTACGGTCGCATCCTCTCTCTTCCCCGTTCATTGACACAGCCAGCAGTGGACCGGTGGCAAAAGAGAGCATCGACCTTGTCCAATAAAGGCGGAAGAGCGAGCGAGCAGTTAGAAGCAATATTGAATAGACAAAACGCTCCTCTGATTCCGTTGGACATCATCGTGACTATGGCAAGGTGGGTGTCGTTTGGATTCGCGCACAGAACCGCCCTTCTGTTGTTGTGAAGCACGCATGCGCCGTAGGGAGTCTTCTCATCTGGGAGAAGAGGACGCTGCGAGGCAGTTGATGATGCATCGCCGTCGTATGACAGAAGTCAGGCTTGTGAGTTGTGACTCATGGTTTGCGATTGCTAGCTAAAGCGGTTCTCTCGTTAACGTCAACGTCTTTGAAGGCTTTGAAAAAGTGTCTAGCTTTATTCAATGATGGATTGCTGGATCTCGTCGTTGCGAAGGTCCGTCTCTGTCATGACCTGTCAACGCGAGGTCCTTTGTCTTTCTTTTCCGTCCACGTCTACCTAGGCTTACATTTGTTGCAGGATACCTTGTTTACTATTGCTACCACAAGAGGAGTTGTACGCCAGCAGCTGCCTCCCAAAAAAAAGATCGAGCAAATGACTGCAGGAGAAACAAAGAACCAATAGGCAAGAACCAATAGGCAGTAGCATCGTAACCAGACGGCAGCTTCTTAAGCCGGCATTCACCCACCCCTGCAATCAGCCCCTAAGCTGATTCCCTGATTTTCTAGAGAGTGACTGAGTCACGTAGGATTGGCGTCGGGGGGACAAGCTATGCTAAGCTGCCTCCCAAGAAGGGTCCAGGAGGTCAACCTGAATGCCAGAGAGGGCCTCAGAACAGGCAGAATATGGTCGACGTACTCGCGACGCGTCTCGTCGTCCCACAGAAGGCTGGCGACGGAATGCAAAAGCCCAACATGGTTGCCGCCTTGGCGGTGGTCGTCGTCGTCGTCGTCGTCGTCGTCGCCGATGAGTGTCTCGCGCAGCTCGGAAACCTCGTGCTCCTTTCCCTTCATGCCAACGCCTGCCTCGGCAAGACGGGCGAGCCAGGCGTCCTGGATCATCTGGCGACATTGGCGGTGGCGGGGACGTCCCTCAAAGGCCATGTCGGACGGTGGATAAAAGGGCGGCGCGTTGGGGTCGAGACCGAGGAACTCGAATAGTTCCAGGCGCAGGTTTCCAGAAGAGGGATCGCTTTCGTGCGATTGGCGATCCTGGAGACGGCCCAGGACTGCGCAGACGCGCCTGCGGGCTAGAGACCATGTGTACATCACATCAGGTTGGGGCTTTCCTTGGGGTTCGCCACGTCGGATGCTTGGTTGTCGTCCGACAGCTGGGCCATGGTTGATGGAGGTCCATCGGGAAATGGCGGTGCAGATGAGCAGGGCGCAAAGAATGATGACGAATATGACACCGACGCTGTGTTGACGACGTGGGGAAGAAGTCGGAGATGGTGCACAAACACGAGACGGAGGAGCTGGCCAGCGTCTCCTCTCGGCGGTGCGTAGGTCGGAAGCGTTGATGGGGAAGCGGTTGATGTGTTCCCATCGTCTAGGTGGAAAGCCGGTTGGGTGTCGTCGCCCTCTCTCCATGTTTTCTTTTGCGCTGATGTGGGTAGAACAGATGAATGCAAGTAACCTTTTTTTTTTTTTTTGGAAATAAGCGTATGTTATGCAGGAGAAATCGGAACGGACGCAGAAAGCCGATGGCAGGTTGCGGGCTCGGTAAGAATGGGCTGGCAACATCAAGACGTGGCATCACCCCTGATATGAGGCTTGGGGCGCTTCAGCACGAGACGAGGTACGGCCTGGCCGTCAAAGAGTGTCTGTCATATATCAGGCCGAAGGTCTCACCACAGCATACTGTAGTGTTTTCACAGCCGTGAGACATGAGACGTTGATTGTTCTCACAAGTTGACCTATCACTTGGATCAGCTGCCAAGAGTAGGTTTCATCTCGTTGGAAGCAAGTAGAAGGTTGTCGCGTTTTGTGGACAAGCTTCCAGACAGGAACAAAGACGACGACGGACCACGCCAAAAGGGAGACATTTCCATCCAGAGCAGTCCAGACGAAACGTGAAACCACAAAAGGGCAAGGAAGGGCAAGGAAGGGCAAGGCCCAGAACGACCATGGTGTCTTTGACGAGACGTCGCGGTGAACAACAGTCCAGTTGACCTGTCTTGAGTTGGGAGGCCCAGGCGACCGACCATGGTGTCTTTGACGACGTCGCAATGAACAACAGTCCAGTCGACCTGTCTTGAGTTGAGAGAGCCCCCGCTCAGCTCGAGAGACCGAAATTCATGGATGGATGATAAGACTACTTATTCAACCCACCTCCTGAAAACGTGTATTGCTGTTCAACCACAAATCACACCATTTCCATCTATGAGTGCCATGCGCGAAACGAGAGAAGAGCGAGCGCAGAGACGCAGGCTTGAAGTCATTCTCCGCGACAAAACACAACAATCGGGCAATGCCAGCAGCAGCAGCAGCAGCAGCGTTGACCGGCAAGTCACGACGCATGTGTCCGAGGAGCACCGGCTCCAGAGCATCGGGCGGAGAAGGACAAGGCAGATTCAGCAACGAGTGCGCTTCAACGATGTAACCGACATCATCAATCCAGAGCCGGAGCCGGAGACGGGGCCGGAGACGGAGCCAGACACGGACCTGTTGCCGTACACGCCGCTGACGAGCCAAATCAACACCAATGGCAACAATCATGACGCTTCAGGCATCCCCTCCGTCTCCGACACCCTCTACGTCGCACCCGGGGCCACCGTTCACTCTCTCCAATGGTCCAAGACGGAAACACACAACTACTACGACGGCCACCGCCACGGTCACGGCCACAGCAGAGACTTGCGGCCACGCCCCGCCAACAACCGCGCGATGCTTGGGTATGTTTGGGACCTGGTCCGACGTAAACGTTTCCGCTACCCGGCATTGGTCTTGTTTGTTCTCGTTGTTGTCGCCTGCGCCGTCGCCTCTGTTCGTCGTCTTGTCTCGGCCGTATGCACCGGACTGTCGTACTGGATCATCTGGCTTTCGACCTGGCTCCTCCCCCTTGGTCAAAGCCGGGAAATACGCGGCATCAAAGGCGGCGGCGGAGACTTGTCCACCACGGTCAGCGTCACGCCGCTGGTGGACCATCTAGCGGATGTCATCGCCGTGGTAGACTGGGCCGACTCGGGAGCGTCTGCACTCGCCGAGTTGTTGATCGACGTAGAGGAGGCACGAGATGTGTCGGCGAGAATGGCGTCGGCTGCCGACGGATTCC
Source organism: Colletotrichum neosansevieriae (assembly GCA_036785495.1). Taxonomy (NCBI): domain Eukaryota; kingdom Fungi; phylum Ascomycota; class Sordariomycetes; order Glomerellales; family Glomerellaceae; genus Colletotrichum; species Colletotrichum neosansevieriae. The sequence goes on along the minus strand of JAVHLV010000131.1, from coordinate 130,238 downwards.
GGGACCTGCAAAGACGTCTGGACGAGGAGTGGCACGAGGCTGTGCAGCGGCAAACATGTGCCGTTCGGGAGCACCTGGTGTGGCTGGGCGACTTGGAAGAGGATGCGAGGACGGCCGAGGGGGGCTGGATGTGCGCCGTCCCGATGCTGAGCTGGAGGCGTCGGTGTGCCTGTCGGTACAGGCTCTCGGTGCGCCTGTCCGAGGCGATACAGACGGTCAGAGAGACGAGGGCCTTATGGAGGCGGGCAATCGCCGAGGACGACGGTAGACTGTACCGGGCTCCCGCCGAAGTGCGCAAGGTGTGTCATCTGCCAGCCAGCTTGGACGGTCTCGACGGTGTGATGGAGAGGCAACTTGCAGAAGCAGACAAGTCGCACCAGGCCGGACAAACTAGAGGGGGCCAGGTGTCTGTGTCTGTGTCTGTGTCTGTGTTGCGTCGTGGGCGTGTGCTTGTGAGTGACCAACGCGAGGGCCTCCGCATGTTATGCCACGTTGCCGACCAGGTTGCTATACAAGCCAAGGAGGTTAGCAAGAGAATAAAGGCTGACATAAAAAGCATGGGAGGTATAGATCGGTCGCTTGTGCAGATGCAAGAGGCAGTAGATAGGGATGAGGTGGAGACGCTCCGAGCTATCCACCGTGCGTCTGAGCTGCTGCAACGCCTCGTTGCGATGTTGGAGGAGTAGAAGTAGACCGGGATGTCAAATTGGGCGGAATTGTTTATTTGTGACATCGTTGTGTCAGCCCCTTTTCCTGCCCGTTTCAGGCCCGCGCGCGGAGCCGGGTTAACGTCGCGCCCGAACCTTTCCGAAATAGTCCATAGTGGCAGAAGTGGGTTAAGGTGTCGGGCTCCTTGATCCACTCTTATGTCATCCCATGGCCCCTTGTTCTGTGAGATGGCACGTGCACTGCGCGTGACGGTGCCGTGTGCCTCACAGCTGGGACTGAGTCCTGAGTGTGAGTTGCGCGCGGGTGAAAGGCGCGCTAGTACTTGCACCGCACCCGTGGACCCAGCACTAGTACGTACACCTGGCTTCTATGCCTACCACGTGACCTTACTGCTCATCTGCTGACATGAACAGTGGATGCCTAGCCACATTAGGTAACATCACGTGAATCAAAACACTGAGGAAGGTACGTTCCTTTGACACCTGCACTTGGAAACTTGTCATTGGGCACGCCCCTGCTGGTAAGCCACGTCACGTGAGGACCGCTGACGCTGATTAACTACCTTCATACTACGGCCAACTCGACACTTCTGTCTTTATCCATGTCACGAATCTCGAATCTCTGTTGACTGCCCCTGCAAGCAACCTGCCCGCCCTCCTCGCCGGACCTTCGATGGCCTCACTCACTCAGAGGACTCACTCTACCAGAAACGGTTCTGACCCGCACGCCGCCGGCCAGGGCATCCAAGTCGGAGAAAGTCCGAGACGGCAGACCTGACGGGTCGAGGCGACGCCCCGAGAGGCGTGAGAGAGGCGGCGTCGGCAACAGCAGCTCTGGCACGAGCCTGGGACTGTAGGAGGGCTATCTCCCGCTCGGCCGAGTCTACGTCTGCCCACACGTGGGCCTCGTCCTCTCCGCGAGCCAGTCTCCGAGCTGCGTCTGTCTCGACCTGACGGAACTCGCTTCTGAGTCTGAGCATTTCGCGCTGGCACGACCGGTACGTGTCGAGGTGGTGGTCGTCGAGGTTTGGCTGACGGGCCCGTGACCGAGGGGTGCTACGAAGCGGCGTTTGCAATGTCGCCAGGAGCTGCTCCATCAGACCGTTGGATGTAGTTGCGCACGAGACGGACTGCCGGCTGTCGGTTCTCGAGTCGGAATAATGCGGAGAAACAGAGAGGGGGTACGAGCCGGGAAGATAGGGTGTTGAAGAGCGGTCTCTCGGGGAACCATGGGTCGAGACGGTGGGATGTGGAGGGGGAACCGTTGGAGGGCGAACCGTTGGAGGGCGAACCGTTAGAGGGCGAACCGTTGGAGGACGCCGAGGAGGAGGACGAGGAAGAGGACGAGGAGGAGGAGGAGGAGTGCGTGGGTCCTCGGAAAGGTTTACCGATCGGCGCGTACGGGGCTGGTTTACTGGAGAAGGCGATCGAGCACGGCGAGGGCGAGGGCGAGGGGACAGCCCATCGTGGCCATGACCCTGTGGGTGAGATGCCGGACGACGGGACCCCGGAGAAGCTCCACGGTTTAGCACCGCGAACCTCGTTGGTGTGACGCGTTGAATGGGGGGTGTTCCCATCAAACGGGCCGGACGAATCGGAAGGGGGTTGTCGACAGGTGGAGGTGGGGATACATGCTGGCGGAAAGCAGCGTTATCGTCGTCATCATCATCGTCGTCGTCGTCGTCTCTGCGGACGTTGCGCTCTTGAACGGGCTGAGAAGAATGCGAGACGAGCTCAGGGCGGCGTTGTCGTGGTGGTGGTGCTGGTGGTGGTGCTGGAGGTGGTGCTGGAGGTGGTGATGGTGGTGGTGCTGGTGGTGGTGCTGGTGGTGGTGATGGTGGTGGTGATGGTGGTGGTGATGGTGGTGAGGGCAGCTCTGGTGGCTTGGTCAAGTCGCCGTTCCATCCGGGCTCTGTCCAGGCTTCCATCCACTTGGGATAACTGCGCAATGGATGGCCATATCAGCTGATGCAAACTCACGAAGAAGGGCAAGGGGAAGGGGAATGGAGACACGAGAACGCACTGTCTGAGCCTGTCGCCGTCGATGACGGGCACCATGGTGGGGCGGTAGTCGTCCCTGTCGTTCAGCCATTTCATGCGCGTCTTGACGGCCTTGGTGAGGCGCGGGTAGACGACGTTCGCGTACGCCTGGCCGAGGTTGGCGATGCCGAGGGCCTCGTGCAGCTCGTTGAGATGGAGGTCGATGGAGAGTGTTGTGAGTTGGTACCGGACAATGTGGGCGTGCATCGTCAGATTCTCAAATGACGAGAACCTGATTTGCATCTTGGCATGGATCTCGACACCGTGGAACGTCTGTCCGAGTCGTCATTAGCGACACAAGCCTCATCATTGCGGAAAAGGAGACAAGAGAAGAGAGAGAGAGTACACCATACCGCCGGGGTCGGAGGGGCGTAAAAGTCGTTAGTAGCCATGTTAGATGCGGGGTGGCGAGAGCGCTCTGCTCTGCCTCGACGAACATGTGTGTCGGACGGCAATGTCAGGAAGAGAAGGGAAAGAAGGGAAAGAAGAGGGGGGGGGAGAGAAAGGTGTAAGGAATCCGAAAAGGCTGGTCAATCAATCTGAGATACTCTGACAACAACTCTAGATTACATGAAGACATCGACATTGACGCTTCCTTTTCCACCCACACCGACGATGCGATTCAAACCGAACCTCTCTTGTGATGAACTATCATCTATGCCCGTACCCATGATCATCGCATCGCATCGCATCGCATCGCATCCACCAACAGCCGGCAATCAGGTGCACGGTATACAGCACGCGGCAGCAGGAGGCATCTCTCGTTCATGCGTGTCGGGGGAACGACGGCGGTGAAGGACAGCATGGACGAACAGACGAACAGATGAACAGACGAACCATCTGCGGTCAACCGTCGTTCGTCTCTGGGCTGGACGAACCATCTGCAGTCGACCGTCGTTCGTCTCTGGGCTGGACGAACCGGTCGTTAGGACGAGCTTCTGTCGATGGCGGCTCGTTGAAACATATCCTGGATGAGGCGACGCATGCTGACATCCAGATCAAGCATCCTTTCGGCACACTGCGTGTACTCCCGCTCAGCCTCTGCCACCTTGGCCCGTAGCTCGGCTAGCGACGGGAGTGCGTGTTCGTCTGTCTGCTGCTGCTGCTGCTGCTGCTGCTGCCTGCATGATATCGGCTCGGTGGACATGGCGGGCAGAGGCAAGGGGCCGTCGTAAGCGGGCAGCACCTTGAGAGAGGCAGGCGTTTGCTGCAGGCGGAGGGGAGACGGCAAGAGTTGGGACGACCGGTCGTGTTGGTTCTGGCCTATTCTTTGGCCGTTGGGATGACTGGGGTCCGCAAAGGAAAAGGATGGAGTGGCCTGCAGTGGCCGGTGGTCATGCTGGGGCTCGGGCGTCCTTTGTTCGTTCAGGCCATGTTGGTTTCGGCCTTGCAGATGGAAAACGGAACCGGGGTTAGGTGTTGGAGGTGAAGAATAGGCTGGAATGTCCTGGAGAGGCGGGACAGGTTCGGGCTCGCGAGGCGGCTGCTGCGCGTACGCCTTGTTGCTTCGGGTCCCACGCCGCGACTTGCGAGGAAGAGGGCGAGCGGCTGGCTGCGAGTAGGTCTCGTAGCCGTGGACGATGGCTTTGGTGTGAGAAAGCTTCTGACCGTCGCCGCGCTCGAGGCTAAAGTCGGTGAGGGACGTTGAGACCTCGCTGGGGGGTGGCGGGGGGGCGACGTGGCTGACTTGGATGTTCCGGGTGTTGGCGCCGGAGCCGAGCAGAGAGCCGAAGTCCTGCTGCTGCTGCTGCTGCTGCTGCTCCTCCTCCTCCTCCTCCTCCTCGGATGCCCTGTAAGGAGCGATCAGGCGGGCCTCGGCGGGCGTGAGGGTCGAGGCCGGGAGGCGAAGAAGCGCGAGGGTGTATTCAGCGGGTTCCCTGTCTCTTGCGTCGTTGGCGAGCCCTTCGCGCGTGTCGAAGCCGAGCGACTTGATGACGTCGGGTGTCATGGGAATCGCAAAAGCTTTGTGGTCGAGGGGGTTCGTGGGAGACATGAACGGCGGGCTTTTTTTGGGGGAGGGGGCTGGCAGCAGCAAAACCTGAACGAAGCCATCACACACACGGAACGGTGAACCAAGGGACATGGACATGTTTTATCTACCTTGACGATGGAAAAAAGGCTGCCCACCAGACACCAGACCAGAGGGCCTGCCTCAGCATTCAGATCGTGTGACGGGCTTTGGTTCCAGACACATTCAGTCGGGAAGCCCAAGCGGCTCATCTCACTCAACCCGTCACAGCACCGGCACCGGCACGGCACCGGCACGGCACGCTTCGGCTGTCGGCGACGCCGTTTGCAAACGCTGTGATGAGCTCAATGCCATGGAACCGTCATTTCTTCACCTGCGGGCAGCCGTGCCTGTCCCCACGTACCAAGGTCAGCTGCCGGCTGCGTTGCACTAGCTGATGCAACCATCCCCCCGTGTCGGCGTGTCCCTGGTACCAGGTCCGCAAACGCGGGCCCGTCGCCCCACACGGGATCCACATGGGATCCACATTCAACCCCGCCCCCGGGACGGACCCACCGGGTTCACAGTGTTCCCCGGTCTTTGCCGCAAATGCATCTCCTGAAGCTGAGCATGTGATGGCACCCCCCTCCTCCCCTCCAGTGTTTTGATTTGTTTGATCGTTTGATCGTTTGATCGTGTCATCGTGGTCCCTCCACGTCTGGGAAGACCACCCACCATATCCGTCCATTTCAAAGACATGTCTTGGTCCAGAGCCATAACCATTTTGAAGACATGCGTTCAGCGGTGAGGCTTCCACCTCCCTCTGCCCAAGACATCGCCATGCGAGACACCAGGTTTTCAGAGAGAAAGGAGGACAGGACACCTCAGCGCGAGATGACGAGGAGGCAATGAGGTCAGACCAGACCGAAACAGACTCTGGCCCTGTGACGGTATAAAGAAGATGATGATGGCTGGCCCGACTGGACACATCACAATTCAGATCTCGTTAGCCATAACCGTCACAAGCAGACACACTGGCACACACACACACAAAGAACAACAAGAAAAAACCAAAAAAAAAACCAAAAAAAACAAGAAACCACATCATCTCCACCTCGACGCGATGATCTATCATCTACCTACCTCTCTCTCTCTTCACCTTTCCACCTGCTGCTGCTCCTAGCAACACAGCTGATCGATCGGTCGCCGTCAACCGCTTTGTTCCCACATCTCTCCACCGCTCTCTCTTCCCCAATCTGCGCGCGTCGCCCTCTGCTCCCTTTCCCCGTTCGCCTCCGACCCGCCCTTCATCACCCGCGTGAGTCATTTCCCCTCAGTCAGTGTTCTGGGCAAAGACCAAGGATCGTGATCGTGCGAGATGCTGCGGACCGGGCACCGCTGTATCTCTGCCGTCCGGTCCTTTGGGCCTTTTGCCCGTCTCTGTTTGAGGGGGTTGGTGACCAGGCCGTGCTGAAGGCGGGTTGTTCGACGCCTACCTGGAATTGAGATGCGAGCTGCCGACGCGCCGGTTGGGGGGGAACCCGTGGGTGGTCCTTGACTTTGACTGGCACTGTTACTGTTGTTGTTGTTACAACTTCTGCCATACTGAGAGACCCCAGCGTTGTGATCTGATCTCTCAGACTCACCCACTCTCTCTCACTCTCTCTCTCTCCATTTCCCTCACCCTGCAACTCCGCGGCCCTGCAAACGCTACATGCGCTACATGCGGGTCGCTCGGGGTGACGGAAAGAGACACACAAACAACGGCACATGGGAGCGCGCGTGTTCGCATTCAACGCGCATCATCATCTCACATCACATGGCACCGCACCAATCGGCGTGGCCTTGGTTCCGAGGAGGCCCAGTTTGCCCGGCCGTGGCCCCCTCGGATCCATCCATCCGCCAGCTCCCTGATGTTGATGTGCAGTTTGCGCCACTCAATGGCCCGTCTACGGTGCCGTTTGCCTCTTGCCAACCGTTTACACGTCACACACACACACACACACACACACACACTCACTCACTCACTCACACCGCGTCGTTGCGTCCGAGCCCTCGTCCCCCAAGTCCCTGTCTGCCCGGCCGTGGTCATTGGGGGGTCGAAGGCAAGGATATCTGGCGGTTGCGCTGTGTTGTAACTTGTGTGCGTGGACATGGTTGGTCCGATACCCAAGGATGGAGCAAGGAATCAGCGAGGAACGCGGACTTGGAAATGTACTTTGAATCAAAGAGAAAGACAAGAGAATGTGTCGCACGGCAGGGTTGCTGTTGAAAATTGGGGGAGACGAGGGGCGCCGAGGGGGGGGGGGGGGGGGGGACAACATCATCATAGACACACCTGGTTGCAGTCATTTCTGTTCAGACCGGACGATAGTCAACAAAAGGTTTTCCCTGCATTTCATCAACTGTGTTCCTAACATCCATCACTCTTGCTCCTCATCTATCGAGCCGTGTCTAGTCCAAAGGTCTGGGCTCTATTATTACCTTGGAGTATCCCTTCCTGGTATCACAAACATGAGTCTATTGAACAAACCTACTGCTACGCTCTAAGGGGTCTCTCCATCTACCTAGTCACACATCCAACCACCGTGTCCCTCCCCATCGTCAGCCTTCATCCTGGCCATCTTCAAGAAAACGCTGGGCCCCGTCACCCGCTATCCGGTACGAGGACCGACCGACTGACCGACGGTTGACCCAAAACGCTCCCGAATTGACCGCCATCCCCCCCTCCTCCGCTAACAGACACCGCAAGCAGACCATCATGTCCCGCAGTCGCAGCGCGGGCCGCGTCGATCGCGCCATGAGAGCCCGGCAGCTCCGCCGTTTTCACCGGCACCTCGAATCCACAGCTCCGGAGAGCGAGCTCCTCGACGCCTTCACCGACGAGGTGCTCCACATGATTGACGTCCTTCTTGCTGGCGGTTGCGCCTGGGAAACAATTCCGCCTGACACCGACGAAGCCGAATACGAGTCCAACTGGGAGAAGAAGAAGGGGTCTCTCGGGACGCAGCTGAGGTACGTCGCGCAGTGGTACCGGGACAAGATGGCAAGCCGAGATGATACCGCCCCGGAAGAGACGCGCGGCGACGCGACGAGCGCTGTCGTGAAGAATCAAAAAGAACATGGAGACGTTGGCGAGACCGCTCCTATCCCGGAAGCGCCGCCTCACGACCATCGTCCCGCGGCATTGGCGGTGGACGACGGCGGACATACGGCCACATGTCCCTCCTCGGCGTCGTCCGCATTCGCCCGACCGCCCGCATTTCCGTCTTCGAGGGCAGTTTCCACCATCATCCCCGACACAAACAGCCCGGGGAGGTTTCCTCCCGTCATCATCAGCAGCTCGTCACCTGGTGGTCCTCGTCTCCCGCAACGGCCCCGCGCGCGCCCGCAGTCACGGCAAACAGAGAGCCGCAGCCCAGAAACAGGGCCGGTGGTGGTCCGCCATGATGGTCGAAAGCAACCGGAAAAGCCGCCCCCCTCCTCGGGCGATGATGAGGACGACCAGCAGCAGCAGCAGCAGCAGCAGCAGCAGCTCAACTACGGCCTCAGCGAGCGCGACTTGCAAAGGCTTCAGGAGATGGAAGAAGAGCAGGCAACGTACCAGGCACGGTATAGACTCATCCCTCAGTCCTACCACGTGTGGCTGTTCGCGTCCCGGTCTGCCTCTCGCGCTCATCGCGACGCAAAGGCAACCAGGGAGCGCCTGGCCTCGGCCGAAGAAACCGTCAAGGCAGCCAGGGAGGCCTTCGAGGTCTGGCAGCGCCGTCTTGCCATGAAGCCAGCCCGAGCGGCGGCCCCTCGGAGCGACGCAGATGGCGGCGGTAGTAGTGGCGGCGTCACCAGGACAAGGCGGACAAGTGAAACATGTGCCCGCGCCCTTCTCGACAGGCTCGAGGCACATCGGCAATGGAAAGAAGCAGCAGACGAGCACCAGTCTGCGTACGATGCGTGGGTACAAGCCGAGCGTGCGTTTGCCGACGCCGAGAAGCAGGAGGAAGAGGCCGCAAGAGCATGGGAGGAGGATGCCGGCGTGGTGCCGACGTGAGACGTGAGAGGTGAGACGTGAGCGTTGACCTCCTGGGTCCTGGAACTTACTTCTTCTGGTCGACCGGTAGGAATCATGGTGAGATTGCATTGTGAGGTGATTGATCTAGATATGTAGTTGATTTGATTTTCGTCTGTCAGAAGGTCCAAGGTCCGAGGTCCGAGGTCCCATTCTCCCCGCCGCCAACGCACCGCTCCAGCTAATGTCTGTGGTATTTGTCCGCTTCGGATGTCGTCCATTTCCATTCCAGCTGCGTGCGGCGAAGCTGGCGCAGTCCCCAAGATGCCACTTCAGCAACCCCGGAAGCCACATTTCCCGCGTGCGGCACGTACCAGAAAGTCCGCGTGGGCGTGGGCGTGGGCGCGGGCGTGTTGTGTTCCGACGTCTCCGTGACCCACGGCGAGCCGCACCACCAGTCCGGCTGGTCCCGGCAGGTGACGGGAAGCGGCGCGTTCCACAGCGCGTAAGAGCGGTTTCCCGTTCTCTCCAACCTTTCCACCATGCTTTCCACTCTTTGTCGTGTTGCGCCGACGACCCAGGCAAAAGACACGGTGGTCGCCAGCAGCGGCGTGACCTCATCCCGAGCGTAACGTATTTGTGCGAGGGCGAGGTCCGCACGGGCACGGGATTGGCGTCGGGCGAACCATTGCGAATCCGCAGGCACGTGGGCGGTGATGCCACTGTCTTTGACCATCTGAAGCAGCAGGTTTGTGTGCGTGATGACGGATAATGTGGCCTCCAGGAGGCTCTGTAACTCTTCTGCGGCGTCGTAGAGTGGCTTTGCAAACAGACCAAGCTTCTTCGTCTGCTGTTGCCCAACGCCCGCCGGGAAAAGGATGTCGTGCGTTTCGCGGATGAGCGAGTACGAGGTCTGGTTGTAGAAGCAGCTGGATATGTCACCCTCATCGACGGGCTCTTTTTGGGCTTTTTGGCCTCTCAACGCGTTGATCAAGTAGAAGGTGACGAGGTCGAAGCTGGAAAACCACGACAGCGCCAACGTGGCGGCGGCGCCGTGCCACCGGGGGGAGAGGTCGCCGGCATGGAGCTGGAGAGCCGTGCATAGAAGGACGACGTCGTCGTAGACGAGCAGAGACGAGCGAGAGTGTATCAGCCACCTCTCGACGTTGTCACAGAGCCGCGCTGTCGCATGGTCGATATGGCCCAAGAAGATAGGGGCGGTGACGGGGGTCGTGCTTGTGGGGGCCGCTCGTGTTGGCGGTCGGGGGATGCCGGGGTTGGCGTAATGGCGATGGATGAGATCCTGCACGCCGACGAAGAACGGGAGGGGAGCCTCGACGTAGTCGTACAAGAGATGGGTAATGTCGTCGAAGAGACCGAGAGGCGCGCGCCGCACTTTGACGTCTTGGTCCCTGGGCTGGGACGTTTCGCCTGTCGGCGGGGACGATGACGACGGGAGAACAAGCAACCTGACGCAGATGGCGGAGACGATCAAAATCGACATGGACAGCGCGAGCAGCACGTAGATGGCCTGCTGCCGTGTAGAGCTCGTCGGCGCGCCGCAGCAGCTGCAGCTGCAGGCGGAAAAGCGGGAGCTGGGTTGTTGGTCGATATCGTCATCCAGGGCGTCGAAGAGATCAATGGCCGTGTCTACAACGCAAATGTTGTGGCTCGGGTCATCAGGATCGAGGTGAAGCGGCGTACGAGTGAAGTCGAGGCATGCTTCCCGCAGGTTGAAGTTCAAGGGGGCTTCGGCGCAGGGGGTGAAGGTGTGGTCGAAGGTGATGTTGATAGTTTGGCACTCGGCGTCGTCGGCGGCGGCGGCGGCGAGGTCGTCGTCGTATCCAGAGCTCGCGACTTCGCCGGCTGGGGACCACGGCCGACGAAGTCGGACACCGAAGGACAGAGTCGTACGCGCGTGGTCTTGGGCTTGGGCTTGGGCTTCGCCTTGGTCAGCCAACCCAGCGGATGATGCTTGGCGAGTTTGTCGACAACGATGACGACCATCATGACGGTTCGGCGTCTCGCTGCAGTCGGCGTCCATGGTTCGACACGGCCGTGTGTGTGCTGAGTTGATGTCCTCGGTCAATGTTCAATGTGCGCCATTACGGGGACATGGAGAAAGAAATACCTTACGGCGTTGGTTGTCGGGGGGCGGGGGGAGGGAAGGGAGAGACGCATCCTCCGCTTCGTGACCTCGAAGCTTGCCATTGTGCTCCAAGCTTGTGTGACTGTTTCCTGCGTGTTTGTGTGGTTAGTGTCAGTGTTATTGTTGTTGTTTGTTTGCCAGGTTGGGCTTGGCAAGTGGCTGAGAAAAAGAAAAAGAAGAGCACACTGCCTATAGCAATATCAGGGTTAGAAGCAATGTACACGCATATATACACCCACATGTACACCCACATATACACGCACATGTACACCCACATATACACCCACATGTACACCCACATGTACACACACATGTACACACACATGTACACACACATGTACACACATATGTATACACATATGTACACCCACATGTACACGCACATATACACGCATATGTCCCGCACATGTACACGCACATGTACACGCACATGTACACGCATATATACACGCATGTATACACGCACATATACACGCACATGTACACACCCATATGTACGCGCACAAACGTACACCCACATATACACACCTATATATACACCCACACGTACATCCATATACACACACGCATGGAATGTCATATGTATATATATTTATTGACGGATGACACCAACGATAACGGAGTCAGTTAGATAGATAGTAGTGGCATAGCCTCATTTATGATATTGGTGTTCTTGGCAACCTAGGGATGGCCCAGTGCGACGAATCTGTGACAGGTCTCACCGTAATGTTAGTTCTTGAGAGAAAGACAGACTCAGCACTGCAGCTGGTCGCCCTACTCAAGATACGTACCCTGGGTACTGTACATTGCGGGGGTGGGGCTGCACTTCGTAACCTTGATGTCCAAAAACACCGCACGGAGGGTACTTGTAGAATAAGGAAGGAAAGATACACCTTGGCATTCAGAGGAAGCTACCTCATAGACACGCACATTCCAGATAAGGTCAGGTGGCATGTGCACCTGTCGACGGGTCGTTGCCTCGCGCTTGCGCTTGCGCTTGTCCCTCCAGGTCTGCTGACTTTCTCTTCCCGCCGTCCATCTCGAGTTCACACCAAAAACAACCTTTGCCTTCACCTCTGCCTTCACCTCTGCCTTCACCTCTGCCTACACCTTTGCCTGCACCTTTCTTTACCTGCACCTTTACCTGCACCTTCACCTGCACCTTCACCTGCACCCATACCGGCGAGACGACTTGGGTCAACGGCAACGCGACGCGAACCAGACCAGCTGTCGCCATGAACACAACGGCGACGACGCCATGACAAACGCCGAACCCACCAGCCACCCGTTCCGCACCATTGCCAGAAACTGGAACGTCTCAGTCGCCTACCTCGATCAAGTCTTCGGAGGCTTCCACAGCCGCCGCTTCACCGAAAAACTGTCCCAGCTGTCGTCCACGCATGATATTCGGACCGCCCTACCTGCTCTCCAGCTGGCCAGCCGAGACCGACGGGAGGGTAAGCTAGGTCAGCGTATTGCCGCCAACAAACAGTGGCAGCCAGTCGATATCGAAAAAGCCTCAACGGCGCTCATGACGGGTAAGCTGTGTGTGGGAAGCTCGCCACTTGAACCGTCCAGACAGAACTAACGTCTACTGCCTAGGCATGCCTAGCCACGAACCCAAACGCGACGGGGACGAGCGCAAACAGCCGACACACCTGGAGCCTGACATCGAACACCCCAAGATCGAGCCTGACGTCAAGCCCCCCGAGCCTGAGCCCAGCATCGAGCCCGACATCGACACCTCCAAGATGGAGCCCGACATGGAGGATGCCGTGGCCGAAAGCCCCCAGAGCAGCAGCCGAACGAGTGAAAAAGAAAAAGCCTGGACCACCGAGGAGAGCATCTCGCCACCCTCCACCATGGGAGACCTAGCATACCCAGACTCGGTACAGATCAAACCTTCAACAGCCTTTCGTGGTTTGAAAAGACCTTTGTCGCACTCGGATGACACACCAGAGCACTGCCTGTCACCATCGCTAAAGCTGCCGAGAGCTTCCAAGCGCATCCTCACCTCGCCCAAACCATGCACAACCGAAGTACCGCATCCGACTACCTCTTCGCTCCGATCCACTATACCTCTGACGACCCCAAAGCAATCTTTGGGCCTAGCCACCCCGCGCACATGGTTTGGCGATGCGGCCAATGCGTCGAGTGGCCCCCCCTGCCCTCCGCCTGAGCAGCACATCCCGATAGTGCTTCCGGACACCGATGATGACCTTTGGAACGCCCAAGGATCCACAGGCCAGAGTTCGCTCCTATACCGACCGCTTCCTGCCAAGTTCAGTCAGACCCTACTCTCGATGGGTCGCTTAGACGACCGCGCTGTCAACACCTGTTTGAACATCATTGCGAGCGTGGCTGCGCCCAGAGCCTTCCAAGTCATTCCAAGCCAGCTGATCAAGCCCGACGGACGACCGCCATCGGCAGCCTTCAAGAAGCCCATACTGGCTGCAGAAACCATCTTTGCGCCATTACACCTGAGCGAATCCAATCACTGGCTTCTTTGTTGTGTCAGCCGGGTACCCAGACAGATGGTCGTCTACGACTCGCTCCAAAGGAACGCTACAAGGCATCGACAAGTCGAGAGATTGGTTGAGGTCTTGGCCAGGGACTACTTCGACTTCCAACCATCGTTCGACGTTGCCTACCAGTATGCACCACTCCAACACAACGACGTTGACTGCGGTGTCTTTTTGCTGATACACGCCGTCCGCATACTCGCCGGCAGGCCCTTGGTCGCCGATTCCCCTCCACCGAACGCACAAATCTGGCGACATGTTTTCGCATCCCTCGACCCCTCCACGAATGTCCCCGACTTAGTGCCCAGCTCGGGAGACTTACTAAAGGTTGAAATTGACATGGACGAGGCGCCCCCGGCCCCGCCATTCCCAAGCGGTCACCTCATGTCTGCACAGCAGTGGGCGGCCGTGAAGGCCAAGCACACCGAATGGCAACAAGACATGGACCGTCGTGTTCAAAGGGCTTGCGACAAAAGGCTTGCGCAATTATCCAGCCTCATGACTTCTGTTCGAGACGTCCAGGGTTTTCTGCAACAGCTGTCCCTCCTCCGCGTCGCCACGGCGGCAGGCCCCGTCGCCGCCGAAATCGATACAGAGATCTCGGCGCGGCAGCAGATTCTACAGGCCTTGAAAATGCTCCCACATGCGGACACGACTGACGATGTACACCGCAGATACCAAGCAGCCCGCCTTGTAGCCCTCGGCGAAGCGCGCACGTACAAGCTGTTTGCCGAAAGCGCTTTCATGACCGCACGGTTGTACCTGGATCGTCAACAAGATGCCATTCGTGAGCGGACGACCCAGTTGGGGGACTATGCTGAGACACAGCTGATGTGACGGGGAGGGCTGGCTGGCGTTGGCATTGTGAGGAATTGCCAGGTTGGGTTTTGTCTTCACTTATGTATGAGCAGCGACTACCTCGTGCTAGTCTGCGGACCGCAGACATGAACGGAGCGGCACATTGGCCCATGCTCGGGAACAAGCTACCAGCTGTGCTTAGTGGCATCTGGGTCTGCCTTGAATACCCCCATGTCAACGCCCTCTTCCATGGCGAAGCCTGAGCCGAAGCCTGTTGGTGGGGTGGGGAAACAGAAACAGGTGGCAGTTGCAAGCAAGCCCAGTCCTACGCCGAGCCTGAACGTCTTTCAAGTTGACACGAGGTACTTGCGAGGAAGCTGGTCCGATCGTACGTGGATTTGTGTCAGATTTAGGATGAGTTGGTTCGACTGGCGATGCCGCATCAGGACTCGTTGACGCAACCCCGCCCCCAGATATCCAACTTGACCGGCTTGATTCCCAAAGACCTGCCCAAATCCTCAGGCAGTCGGTCGCACATGACGGGCAGGCCGTCAACGTTCTGACCCATCGTCTGCTTAGCCTTGACGGTGGCGACGCGACTAACGTCTGCCAACTACCCAGACCAGCGTGGAAACTGCCATTATAGGAGGCCATCAAGCGTCTGGTTCCAGTCCCAGAGATCCTAGTGAAGGCAGAGTCTTGGGGACCATGGGTTATGTGCATGAGATTATGAATAACGTTGGCGAACATCCTAACGGCTGGTCCTGCGGGGAGAGTTAATGGCGAGACTCAAGAGACATTAGCGGGGCTCAATGAAGTGCATTCAAAAAGACATAAATGTCGTATAAGGAATGAGAGCGCTGAAGGCTGCAATAAAACCTAGGGCTATTGTTTTATTTTAAGATGAGTTAAACTTGTGGCGAACAAAATGAACGGGCACTTTGTTGCTGGATTCGTATCTTGACTTCATGAAAGCAAGATAAACAGGAGCCTCCTGGCTAGTAGACTCAAAGTCCTCACGAGCTCTGCCCCTCTTGCGGCGGAAATCTGTCTAGAATAGAGCGGGTTAGCTGAGACGGACTTTGACGGTCTCATCGTCTCGACATCCTGACCCAATAAGTCACGCCTCATGAAACGCAAATATGAATACAATAGAGACTGTAATACCAATGTGGGGGATAAATGAACTACTTTTCTTCTTTTCCGTCGTCGAATATAAAGAACACCTCAACCTCACTATCATCTCCTCAGGATTCCGCCATTACTGCCCGGCGCTGCGACATGCTACGCCAATATAACAGCCCGCGCCGACCCTCGCTGAGTGTTGCTCACATCATACCTCTTAGACCGCATTAGCAGCAGCAGGCGGACCACATGTTTTCCTCTTCAAGCGCCAATACTCGCACATCATGTCACCAGGCTGTCCCACAGTATTTGGATACAACGTAAGGAATATGTTGCTGGTTTGGGCGGTGAGGCCTTATGAGAGAGTATGTGGCGGGATAGCAAATGGGTGTCAAAGCTTCTGTGTCGTGTATTTCAATATATTGACTATCTCTGAACGAAATCTGGCAACGCTAGAATAGGTGTTGACCTAGGCGAGACTAATATATTGAGTGGTGTACTCATAAAGGTTCCAGGGATGGAGCAGGCGGGGTTGGACTGGACTGTGTCCGGACGACAGTGTCAAGCGAGGTATTAAATGAGAATAATACTGCAGAGAATTGTCTTGGTCTGCTACTGGATTACCTTTGGGTTGCTCCCGGCATGTCGGGTTTGCAGCTGGGACCACGGGACTAGTTCTGGCGTTGTTGGATTTTCACCCAGAGTTCTGTAGACGTTTATCAAGTTATTATTATTAGTAGTGTGATTAGGCCAACAATAATATAATAACGCAGGATATACTTGTAAGAATAATGCTAGTAGTATAAATCTATACTGGATGGACATGCTCCCTTGTTGCTCTGCCTAATGTCTCTATCACCTCTGTTAACAAGGCCAGCCACGCAGACTCTGAAACGACTATAAGAACACATTGCTGGCAGCTCTAAACCACAGTTAAATTCATACCCTTCTTATTCTCGTGACGCCCAAGACAAATAACTAGAAACCGCCAGGCACGGCGAGCAGTGAATAAGCTACCCTCAACATCTCAGACCAGGGGCCAGCGTGTCCTACTTAAGAACTTACTCCAGGCGTTGCTCACTAAGTATTATCTATAGCTTAGCACCAGGGGCATCAGGACGGCGCAATGTGTGGGCATCACGCACATTAAAGCATTTCTGCTACCAGAGGAAGGATTCTGTGACGAGTACCGCAGGATTACATAATATCAACGTTGAGACTTGGCCAGTTTCTTCCTGTTGTCCGATTTTGAGAGCCGTGATAACCCGAAAACCGTGAATCTAGTTATATATGAAGTAGGTAATAACGTGCAAACGGGCTGTGATGGGCTTGAGATGCGGCGATTATATGACTAGCCTAGAATGAAAGGGTTGCAGCACTAGCCACTATTCCGCGATATGTTCAAGCTGTTCCCGACTATATTTTCATCTTGAACCGCCTGGATGAGTGCAAACATATAGAACAACCAGAAAATGGGAGAGAGATACTATGTCTAACTTTCCCCAGACACTCGGGCGTGAGGTGGATGGCACAACTGGCTGGATCTTGATCACTAGATATAGTGAGGCAGATATCCAAGACATTATCTTAAATATAGACTTGTGGCATTAAATCAGGATTTCGCTAGAATATATTTAAGAAGATGAGACTCTGTCTTCTTAGACTATTATTAACAGAACGCTATATAATAAAGACTTAACTACTATTAATACTAATTTATATTTATTATATATATATCTTATTAAGCTTAGTATTATAAAAGAGAAGTAGTTAATAATTAATATTATAGCGCTTTAATACCTCTATAAAAGTAGAGAGATCTATAAAATATAGTAAATTAATAATAATAATAAATTTATAGATATTTATATATAAAGCACTCTAAATTAAACCCTTAAGTACTTTTTTAATAATAATAAAATAATTGTTTAAATATAGAGATATATAACTTAAGATAAGAAGGCTAAGGAGTTAAATTATATAGAACTTAGGGCTCCCTTTATATATATATATATATTAAAAAGCCTTAAGTTACTTATATATCTATTTAGAGGTTTAGCTAACTATTAGCGCTACTGCCTGAATAAATCTTTTAAATAAATAAACCAAATAAATTTAAATTAAGGCTATTTAGAGATTTAAATATTACTAACTATAAATAGAAGTCTATAATTAGTAATATAAATACCTATAGTAGGATTTAAACCTACTACCCCTAACTTTAGATAATTAAAGTTAAGTATTATACTACTTAACTATATAAGTCTTAATAATTATTAATAGATCTTCCTTTTTTTAGGGCTATATACCCTTTAATTATAGTTTTTCCCTATACCTACTCTAATATATACTATTTAACGTTAGGTATACTAGCTAACCTATTTTGTAAACTTTTAACTATATTACTACTATAACTTAGGATATAATATCTTTATGCTTATAATTACTATAACTCTCTATTATACTAGTTTTAATATATATTAATTATTTATAACCTTCCTGATTAACTTAATAATAGCCTTATATCTCTTTAGTATGCCAGCACTATAATCCCTCTACTTATAGTTACAGGCCCTAACTAATACTAGTAATGCGTTATTTTATAACCTTAATACCTATAGCACTCTTAAATCCCTTCTCTATATTATTTAGAGGGGGCACTGCTTTGTTAATAATAATATTATAGCTATAAAGAGCTTAAGAGGTTAGAGTAGTTAGATTTAGAATAAGGGACTCTTTATTATTAAAGTTATCTCTCTATTAACCTATAGTAAGGTATTCTAGATCTATTATTAATATAATAAGAAGGGTTAAGTTATAATATTTAAGGTCTCTAGTACTATATTAGCTACTACCTATCTTTGCTTAGCTTATAGAGTTCTCTCATCTATATTAAAATAACCTAATAATATATCTAATATCTATAATAACCCTAACCCCCCTACTAAATATTATTAATTAGCTTCTATTACTATTCTGAGGTTCTAAGTTATAATAATTAAAGAGTTATATACTAGCTTTATTATAAATATATCTAACCCCTTCTTAATATATAAAGACACTTTTAGGTAAGCTCTCCTCTATTAGTTTAACTTTAATATATTTAAATAGATATTATAGTTTTATATAAGCTAATAAGATAACCTCTATTAAGTATATAAGACTAAGAAGAAGATTATTAAGCAAGAGATCTATAGCACTATAACTAAGATCTATCTCTTATTTAACCTATAGATCTTCCCTAATTAATATATAATTCTTATATTATTCTGCCACTTTCTTAACTTATTAGGGAAGCAAACCTAGTACCTTATTAGCCTCTAATATTAGTATAAGGCCTATAATAGTAAGAATATTGCTTTTATAATTAATTAAGTAATTTAGAAGTAGGAGATTAGTAATATAGTTAGTGCTATAGTATCTAATAATACTAGGAATAATAACACCTATTTATAGTCCCTCTACCCTCTCCTCTTATTAGATTATATAGCTACTAATATCCTTAATTAATAAATATAATACTATGGCTATATTCTTAACCTTATTAGTTAGGCCTTCTTATTTAGTATTAATAAAGATATATTTAAGAATAAGGCTAATAATTTTATAAGTATAGTAGAGTTAAAGATCTACTTAGAGAGTTAGTAAGTAAAGAGACCTATTATAGAGCTTTATAATATTATTAAGTATATTAAGTTATTCCCTCAGTATACTAAAAGGTTTCTAGAGATTAGTAATAAGGCTAATAATAACTTTACTATCTTTAAAGCCTCTCTCTAAGAGTTATAGTTAGTCTAAAATAATAGTATAAGGTAGAACTCTATATATATAATAATTAGCTAAGCTCTCCTTAAGTAGAACTAGATTAATAGTTATATTCTAGCTAATAAGATACTTTCTAGGCTAGAAGATTATATCTATAATAAGAATAATATTATAAATAATAACTAGCTCCTACTTATTAAGATTAAGGAGGTACTTAAGTCTCTTTATAAGTAGATAATATAATATTAGGGCTAGAGTAAGAAGGATAGCTATAGCTACTTATAGAAGGTTATAATAAATATAGAATACTTTATTAACTAACTTAAGAAGTAGAAGAAGCTCTATAAGGTACTAACTAATAATAAGATTAATCTTATAGCTTTATAGATAATCTTATTATAACTCCTAGGTACTATAAGAAGTTTAAGGTTATTATAATAAACCACTATATTATGATAGCTAGTTCTAAATAGTATCCCTATCTATATATATAATAACTATATCCCTTATTAAGATTATAACTATATTTAAGAACTTTATAATAGATATAATAACTCTTAAAGTTACTTTTAGTTATTAATCCTTAATACTTAGATACTCCTTAATAAGTATTATATAATACTTAGAGACTTAAATCTCCACTCTATATTAGTCATTTTATACTCTAGTTAAGGGCTATAATAGCTTAAGAAGTAGTAGGCCTCACTAGACTAATAAATCTAGCTTTATAATACTAAAGATAGGTTATATAATTACTAGTAATATTAATATACTTACTAGCCTAGCTATTAATAATCTTTAGCCTTATTATAAAAGCTATTTATACCTCTTATAGTAGCTCTATAGATAGAAGACTCTAAATACTATTAGTAGCTTAATAGTAGGTTAGAGAAGGTCTCTCTTAATAAGTCTTTTAAGGTTAATTAGTATCTATATTAATTAATTACCTAGCCTATTAATAACCTTATTTAGTAGTGGATTTTATATTATTAAACCTTCCTAACTCTTAGTAAACTTACCCCTAATATATTTATAATCCTAGTAATAGTAACTAACTATAAGAGGATATTTAGCTTTATAAAGTTAATAATAATATTAGAGAGGCTATTAATAAAGCTATTAATACTAGAAGAGGCTTAATATCTCTAAAATTAGTTATAAGGTTACTCTATTACTATTAGTAGTTAATACTTTTATCCTAGGGGTTAATATATAGAGGAGGGATAAGGAGAGAGGGTATATATTGCTTAATACTATAAAAGATATAAGTTTAAGCTTCTAAGTATCTTATAATAGCTTTACTAACTTCCTAATTAGGTATCTATACTAAATTAATTAGATATCTACTAAATAGTTAAATATACTCTCTTTTACTGACTAAATAGTTAAATTAAACCCCTGGATTTGATTTATTTGATCAGGATACTGTGCTGCTAACTATATAGATAGTAGTATTAAACTATATATATATACACCCTGCAATAGGTTATATAACCTTAGACTATAATATTTATAGAGCGAGAAACAACGTTAAATTAAAACCGAACACACTACAACACTATAACAGCACTATAATAATATAGAGAAACAGCGCTTGTTTAGTAGCCACGACGGGAGAGAGAGCCTCGCAGCTGGCCCGCGACTTCATCAGCAATCTGGCGACGTGTGGCCTCGTGCATCCTTGGGTAGATGCTGCGAAGCACGCGCATTGTGCTGCCAACCTGGCGCTGTCTTGCAGCAGCTCGTCTCGCAGCACGGTCCAGGGGCGGTTGCTGTTGCGGCTGCTGTTGTTGTTGCTGCTGCTGCACAGCTGCTTGGGCAGGGCGAAGGCGAGCTTGGCGCATAGGTTGGCGTCTTCGAGGAGGGGGCGGGCTGGGAGTTCGCTGGGGCGAGGGGGAGTGGTGCTCGGAGGGGGTCCTCTGGCGGCCGTTGTCATCGTCATCGTAATCGTCATCGTTGCCGAAGCCAGGGCCAGGGCCCTCGTCGTAGCCGTCGTCCTGACCTGCCTGCGGGCCGTCACCCCGGCGACCGTTCTCCGGCTGGTCTTCATCATCGTCATCATCGTCGTCCTCCTCTTCAGCCTGGCGGCGCTGGCGGAGACGCTCCTCTTCAGCCTGATGGAGCTGGTTGAGACGCTCCTCTTCAGCCTGGAGGAGCTGGTAGAGACGCTCCTCGGCCTCAGCTTCGGCCAAGGCGGCCTCGTCTGCTGCCAGCCTGGCGTTGCGGTTGGCGAGGGCTCGGGCCTGGTCCTGGAGAATGGCATTCCGGGCGGCATTCTCTTCCAATTCTGCGAGGGCAGCCTCGTTCTGCAACATGTCCTCGTTCTCCAGCTCGTTGGCCAGGGCGTCCATGAGCTCGGCAGCCTCGGCCTGCTCGGCCCGAAAGTCCCGCAAAGCATTGGCGGCAACGGTCTCGGTCAGGTTGGCGGCGAGATTGGCCGAGATGGCGTGGGGGAACAAGCCGTTGGGCTCGGTCCAAAGGACGGAAAGTGGCTGCTGGTTGGCCGGGTTGTCGAGGTAGGCCTTGGTGATGATGAGCATGCGGGAGATGATCCTGGCAGCAGGGGGGTTCCTCGGGGCGTAGCGGGCAGGCCACGGGGCATCCCCAGCAGAGTGGCGAGCCCAAAGCTCGCGAAGTTGGAGGAGTTGGCGCTCTGCCCGCTCGGCGGAGTTGGTGATGGTGCCGGCCCGGGTGCTGGAAGCACGGAACTCGGTCGCTTGGACAGCGAGATTGGAGCTTAGGGCGGCAGCGGCACGGGCCGTCCCGCGAGGGTTGGCAGCAGCAGCCGGGGCGACGTTGGCATTATGCCAGGCCTCGACCGAGACCGAGGTAGCCGGGTCGGTATAGGGAAAGGTGCCGACAAAGTCCTAAACGCACCATGTGTCAGTGTATATACTTGAAGCGACGGTCTGGCGTGGGTTGAGAAATAACAGGGACATGGGAGGATAGTCTGGGGTATAATGGAATAGCCTGGGAAAGTCTGGGAAAGTCTGGGAAAGTCTGGGAAAGTCTGGGATATGATGGGACATGATGGGACATGATGGGACATGATGGGACATGATATGGCATGGTAGAATAGTCTGGGACTGCTTGGGGACAGAGGCAGGACATGGTACGAAATAGGAGATATGAGTAGACTTACTGGGTTGTTCGCCATGGTGGTAGAAGATGGGCTAGAGAGAGAGAGAGAGAGAGAGAGAGAGTGTGTGTGTGTGTGTGTGTGAGAGAGAGAGAGAGAGCGAGAATGAGACAACGAACGCTGGACTACACTGGCACAAGACACAACAACACACGACAGACACAAGAGAGAGATGGACGATTGCAGGATGGATCTTACATCGTGGGGTTCATAAGGGCTACCTTACACATTGTCATTTCCCGAACAAATGACGTCCGCCTCAACGTTCAGGGCAAGGCAGGCTCAATGGACTGGAAGAGGCATCGTTGAGAGTCCAGAGACCTCTGGATAGTATGGCAATCGGCTCAGGTCCAAAGTAGATGTACAGGCTGCCTGAAGTCTGAGGTGGGGTGAGGGATGATGCCTGGTGGCGTTATCTGCGGCAACTTTAATGCAGGGACACAGGAGCTGCAATGGAAGGAAGCATTATGTCGCTTGCTTGACGTTCTTTCTATCAAATTCAAGAAAAGAGGGTGCAGGAGCACTACCTTCCTTACCTTAGCTCTCACTCGAGTGAAGGGAGATGACAGAACCCCCCCCATCTGGCAAAAGAAAAGAACATTGCCATTCTCAACAGACGACAACCTGGGCAATCTCAATCATGCACATGCACTGATATGTCGTGCAATGTGTCGCGATGCATGGGGATGGTGTTTGTAAGCCTGGCAAACCTGGCAAACCTGGCGTGGTCTGGCCGGATTGAAGAAGCGGATTGCGATGCAAAGCAGGTATGTAATGGGCAGGCATGTGCTGTTCATATGCCTTCCACTCCCACACCGGCAGATGGGGACCAGCCAAGGTATCCTGGAAGGTGCAAAGATGAGGCCTCGCAGTTGTAACAAGTAAGGTAGGTTCCAGCTGGAGTGCAGATGTAAGGTACCTAGGTACTGAGGTGAGGTGGGTTGGTACCCAGATCCATGGATCCGACGTTCCTCCCCTAACAGTGGAGGTGCATCAATCCCCGCCCTGCCTGCCACCCCGACCTGGATGTCACGTCGGACCGGGCCGGTGTTCCTGGAAGGTGCATCCACCCCTGCCTGCCAACCTGCGTCCACGGGTATGTACAGCGGATAAACAGGTGTGGCGCTCCCTGAGTCCAGATGTTCCGAGATGCAGTTTTGGTGCAGAAAACGTGCGCGGAAAAACCAACTCGGGGACCTCGGCAGCATCTCATCCGAGGTGTGGCTCAGCTGAAGATCCAGACGTGGACGTCCACGGGTGCACCTCCTCCGCCTCAGTACATACTGCGTACCTTACCGTCCGCTCGCCCGTCCAAGTTGTGCAGATCACGTCTGGCTGTCATGTCGAGAACAACGTACACAAAGCCAACTGCATATTTTGCAAACAGTCAGAGCTGTAAGGTAGTTTTCCCCTTCGGTCGGTCAGTTACCTAAGGTACCTACGGGCACGCTCACGTGGGTCTAACCTCAGCCCCCTGGGGAGCAACTGAGCTGCAAGCAATCCTGACATGTGCGTCTCACTCTCACCGAAACTTGACGGAAAGTCGCATTTGATATAACTACCCGCCACGCCCTGCAGAACCATTCAAGATGCGCGACGAATCTCTTGAGCAACAAGGAGAAAAAGCAGGCTACAGCAGACGCAGCAGAAGCAGCAGAAGCAGGGGCCGATCGTCGGGTGAACCTACAGTGTAAGGTACCTGGGCACGGGGCCGGGCCGCCAGGCCCGATGGGTCACGAGGTACGTACCGCAGTACTGTACGCAGTAGTACTTACGGCAGCAGACTGCTGGGTAGAGTAAGGTACCCGGGGTTGCACATGGCAGTGGCAGGGCGGGTACACTACACGCAGGATGATGACCCCCGCCACGCCCATCCATGGATGGATACGTCCCTAGGTACCTAGGTATCTACCTCAGTGCCTTACTGAAGTAGTCCAGTGGCTTAAGCGATTGAGGGGAGAAAAGCCACGTGGGTGGTGAGCTCCGACGCTTAGTGTCCGAAGTTATGCCGAGCCATCCACAGCTCCCCGTCCCGTCTGAGGTGTCCAACACCAAGGTAACACTACCTCTGCACCTCATCCTCCTTTCCTTGACGCCTCACCATGATCAACCAGCCCAACTACGCAACGCAACTCCGACTCGTTTGGTTCATCTAGCGTCGCGTAGCAGACCATGGAGTTGCTACCCGCGCTGGTGATACGCAATATCGCTTGTCACTTGGTCGCCATCAGCGACGCCCACCCGGCTGGCGCCTTCATGCAGCCGATGCGGTCCCCGGAGCGCTGTCTGTCTGGCCTCAGTAACCTCGCACGCACAAGTCGTCGCCTCTACGCTCAGTGCAATCCCCTCCTCTACGAGACTGCCGTCATCCTGGACCTCGCTCGCTTCCGCAGAGCTCCCACGCAGCACCCAACCGTGTCTGTATTATCAGCAAGAACGACACGCGCAGCCGCAACATCTTCATCGCCGACACATGCGGCCTCGACTGCGACCACCTCAACTGGCCACCCGGATCCACCGCCGATCGAGTCGACGGAACTGGCTCTGGAGGCAAGCACGACACCGTTAGCCCATGGTCAAAATGCATGGTATCAGGACGGTGCCGTCGTCATGTCAGCCGCTGCGTCAGGAAACCTCGACCTCTTACAGCGCTTAATCTACTACTTTCCCACGCCGCGAGTCCTTGACCGACTCCCCCTCCTCAGCCTCAGCCTTTCGTCTTCGTCGGCATCGTCAATATTGCCTCCCTCCTGCGCGCCTCATCTGCGATATCTCCAGTTGGAGTACTATGTCCCCCTGCCGTGCGCTTCACACTTCGCCTGGCGCCGTTGTGCCAACAGCTCTTCTGTCTCCGGTACTGACTCTGCCGTTGATGGAGACTCGAATCTCGCCAACCTTCCACAGTCTCAGGGTCTCATGCCGCCTTTGGCTGCTGCTGCCGGCTGTCCCTTGCACGCTGCCGCCGCAGCGGGACACGAAGACATCGTCACGTGGCTTCTTGACCACGGCGCCGCCATCGAGCAGCCCGCTTACAACTACTGTCAGTGTGCCTCACCGCATATGCGCCTTCTCCTCGAATACGCCCTCCCTCGAGATGACGCCTACGTTGGCGCCTGGCCTTCCGAGGAAAATCCAGAGTCGTGCATGGCATTCTTCGAAACCCCTGCCGCCACGCCCCTTCACCTCGCCCTCAGCCAAGGCCACGAATCTACCGCCCGCCTTCTCATTTCTCGTGGCGCCATTTGGGATCGGCCTTTGGTAGGATCATATGGTATCACTGCGCTGCACATTATGGCCGCTGCTGGCATGGTGGACATGATCAACTGGCTGCGATCCGGCCACTGCACAGAAACGGAGCGAAATCACGATTGGCCTGATGACAGTGGCCTTTCCGCACTTCACTACGCTGCAGCCACCGCCTTCCATCCGGGTCATCCCTTCGCTAATGGCAGGCTCGCAGAACGTGCGGGTGCCTCTGAGGCCGGTTTTCCTGGGCCGCATGCCGCGAGCTTGGTTAACGCGTTGCTCCATCTTGGCGTTGTCGCTCTGCCCTCAGTTTCTCTCCGCCGTCTAGTTCAACTAGAGAGACAACACCTACGTCGTCTTCTTTTGGACCAGATAGCCACTTCTGCACCCAGAGATCCGAACGACCGTCACGCGACGACGGCCATGTCTTCAAGGCCTGTGGGACACGTTAGCCCTCCGTTCTGCCAGTCTTCCAGTTGGGACGCGGCAGATTTGGAGCATCAGCGAGACTGGATCTGGCGGCTTCACGAATTGGCCGAGATGGCCGAAGTGATGGAACAGCCATGCCCTCTGAGCTTTGCGATCCAGGTCGGCAATGAGTCTCTAGCTGCCGCACTCTCAGAACATTACGCCGAGAGTCGATCTGACGGGTGACCGACTTTCAAAGCTCGAGTTTCACGCCGTCGGTCAAGATTGAGGCCGAAGATTCAAGGAACGTTATTGAAAGTCTACCTTTGCCCGGATACAAGGAACCAGGAACAGCCTGCACGATGATGTTTCTGGCAGCTAACACAGGACCTCGCAAAGGCCGCTGAGGCAATCAAGGGCACACTGTTTCGATCATCTCCGTCCGTCATGACTATGTAGGTTCAGCTGCGACGCCTCCTTGAAAGCTTTTAACAACTCTGCTGCTCAAGACTCGAACCCATAGCTAACGCCCTCTGATTGCAGCAGTTGGCCTGTACTTTTCACCGGACGGATCCTCGTTCGCAAGTACTAGTAACTCTCCATAGGTCCGAATCTCTAGGCTCAGGTAGGTAGGCAGGTACCTTTATCTATTCACATGACGCTTTCTTGATTCCTGCTCTTGCGTTGCAGCTCTTTGCCTCATCTCAAGTGCTGCATCCCCTCGGTTTGACTCAACGCTGGAAATCCATGCGGCCCTGATTTCAAGATATTATGCTGGGCAGCGCGATAGCGAAACAAGTTTAACTCATCCTGTGTGAGATTTGACACCTCCGACTGCCTTTGCAAGAGTGTGTAACTTTTCTAGCACATCGTTCCTGCCCCTTCCTACCTTCTGCAACTACCTTTTGTGAAGATATGTTAAAAAATCAACACATTATCCCCACCCACACCTGCCTTTAGTGAGGATGTGTTAGTTTTTTTTAACATATCCTCCCTATTAATATAGTAGATAAATCCTCTAGGTAAGTGTGAACAATCTGCTCCTGCTGCTGCCCCTGCCAGAGTGACGTAACGCGCTTCCCTACTAGTTCCAGTTCCTGCCCCTTTCTACCTTCTGCAACTACCTTTTGTGAAGATGTGTTGAAAAATCAACACATTATTCCCACCCGCACCTGCCTTTAGCAAGGATGTGTTAGTTTTTTTTAACACATCCTCCTTATTAACACAGCAGATGAATCCTCTAGGTAAGTGCAAACAATCTGCTCCTGCTGCTGCCACTGCTAGGGTGACGTAACGCGCTTCCCCGCCAGTTCTATTAGCAGCTGCTACCTTACCACTGTACCACTGGCCTCCAGGCACTCTTTCTCCCTTCCTGTCGCGGATGTCGCCTACGGCTTCTGTTCCCACTGGACGTGTGATGCCTTGCGCTGACGGTGCTTGTTCCCCTCTGAGGTAACCTCCGACCTCTAACCTCACTCCTACCTCTCTCTTCACTGTGTAACCTCTCTCTTGGTCAAACCCGCACCACACGGCAATACGCCCTACTACCATCTGCAGAACCATGACAGTATCGCGTCTTCGCGTCTTTCTCCCTCTTTTGGTCAATCCAGACGCAGATAATGGACACATTGCCGCCCGAGGCATCGGCTCAACTTCTGAACTTCATCAATAATTGCGCTGCAGTTCTGGACACCGATTCAGTATCCCGCCAAGCCAACGCGGAGTACTTGGCCCTCGAGCAGGATTGGTCCAACGACGTCCACTACTGCCACCTTCGGTCGACGCTGCCGCTCCCGGTCCTCGAACACGTCGCTCGCGGCCACGACACAGCAGACGTCAGCCCACGGGACCCCCAGTGTCGCCCCAAGCTACGCAAAGCAGCCAGGTCGTAGGATGTTTCTTCGGCGGCTTGCTGCTTTCTGCTCGACGCGTCCCAGCACGGCCGCCCCTTCTTCGTCAATCTCCAAACCTTTGCTGCACTCGTTCCCCATCGACATCAAGCCTTGGCCCTCCTCCTAGAGAGCGCCAGAATCCGCAGAACCGGCGTTAGGGCTCGTCAAGGCCTGGCATCTAATGCAAAGGGCTTCGTGTCCGCCGACATCGAGTCTGCCATAGAAGCATACCGCCAGAGCCAAAGTCCTCCTCGCTCCACGGCGCCGCCCACACAGAGCTCCGATGAACAAGCACAAGAAATTCATACCAACACAGACACATATCTCCCGGACACCGGTGTCGACCGAGACGACATATTGCCCGAAGTCGAAGCACCACCAACACAGAGCTCCGACAAACAAGCACAAGAAATTCATACCAACACAGACACATATCTCCCGGACACCGGTGTCGACCGAGACGACACACTGACCGAAGTCGAAGCACCACCAACACAGAGCTCCGACGAACAAGCACAAGAAATTCATGCCAACACAGACACATATCTCCCGGACACCGGTGTCGACCGAGACGACACACTGCCCGAAGTCGAAGCACCACGCCCCGAGGAACACCAGTCACTCGATATCGGCGGCGCCTCTGTTGAAGACTCAGACTGCGACAACTCGCTCGCTGCAGGAAGCCACTCTAAGATCCGCCCACTACGTCTCAACGCTGAAGAAGACTGGTCTGATACCGACGCCTCTGCTGACGACGGGAACGACTTATGCCCCGCAGCCAATCTTTTCACACTCCAAGAAGACCACGTCTTTCCCAGTGCTCTATCGTCATCAGACAACGGATCAGTTCTCGACAACAACGACGACGACCTCGGCGTCCCCATCGAGCCATCCCTAGACAACTATCCCCGTTTCGGTCTCGAGAGCAGCCACTCTCCTTACCCTCTCGCCGCACAACGCACGCATACAAACAGCAAAGAGGTCTGGCCCAACCTCACCAACGTCACTTTCCGTGCTGCATCCCGCAAAGCAGCGACGATGGATAGTACCAGTGCCTCAGCCTCTACCACACCGAACTTGCCCCCTCCAAGTACGACAGAAACTAGTGCACTGGCACCCGAGCTTAGTCAGAACCGGGACAGCCGAAAGAGGAGGAGAGTTGCTACTCCGCTGTTGCTGGACACAGAAAGACCCCCGACACAACCCGATGCTGGCCACGGTCGCCTCCATTGCATGGCTCCTGGAGGATGGGTCACGGGCTTCGTTGTGTCCACTGCCCTCCGTGGCATCTCTTCTCTGCTGTGCCGCTCGACCATTGTGCTAGACACCCCAGTATCGGAGATGAGAGATAGTGCCACGTTGTCGACGGCGATTCGACAGGTTTTCCGAGAGCACCACCTGGGTATCGTTCATTTCCTGTGCCCCTTCAACGATGCAGGCCATTAGAACTTGGCTGTTTGTACGGTGAGGGGCGGCACCAGTGTAGTGACCGACATCTACGACAGCTTGCCCATCAACCCCCGCAAGAGATGTAGACTGGTAAGAGAAGCGCATGGCCGATTGAGCACTGCCCTCGCATCCGCCGCCTACAATGAAGACAAAGGCCTGCTTCCCAACCTAGAGCCCGAGACGTCTTGGTCATCGTCGGTGAGGCTCAGCATACAGCAGGTTAACTCGGACGACTGTGGCATTGCTGTGCTCATCCACGCGCTGCACTCTCTGTCTGGCGTCACGCTTCCTCACGCGACGGACTGGCAGTGTTGGCGCCGCGTACTCACGAGATTCACGGCGACACTCGCTTCCGCCTCGGAGGAGTCCGAGGCCGCTGTCCTCGAGAGCCTGCGCGACGCCCACTATGAGACCATGGGTATCGAACCCACTGTTCTTGTTGACGTCCCTCCGGCTTTGAAGGCCGCTGCCGCCGGCGTGGGCCAGCATGATGCCTATGTGCCGCTCCGCCTGAGCAGACCGAAGGCCAAGAGTGTGGCTGAAGAGTTGCGACGCATGCTTGACCAAATACGGTCTGAATTATCTCTCACCTCGCCTGAGAAGCAGCATAAAAGGAACGAAGCACGAGAGACAGCAGTGGATATTCAACGCATGATCATCAGCCTTCGCGAAGTGGCTAAAACAATTACGGCAACCATAACGCCTCTGGTTACAAGCAGGCACGAGCAAATCGCGCAAAACGTCAGGAACTTGCGGCAGACTGTTGAGAATTGGGTTGGCGACAAGGGGACCCTGACACAACTGAAGACCAGCCTCGAAAAGCTGGAAGCGGACGCCGATGTCGAAAGAGACCTCCAGGCTCGGCGGACATTGGAGCAGACACGGGCGATGGAAGCTCTCCAGGCGATAGAGACGGAGCTGGGGTTGTTAAAAGATGAATTGGAGGAGAATATCACGGTGTAAAGCGTTTGCTAACATAGATAATACACAAGCATAATACCTTGCTTTGTTATAGACGGGGTAAAGCAAGAGGGATAGATCGGCCGGGACAAAGGAGATAAACTATTTGCAATATATACTGGGACACTTAAAAGCAGATATAATAATTAGTAGATATCTTTACTATCCCGCTAAAAGAGAATATATAAATATAAGAGAATAGATTCTATATTACTTTTCTTTATCTAGTATTTAGTTATATATATATAAGTGAGGATATATAGAAATCTATTATAGTATATATTAAAGAAGCTTTTATATTTATAGCTTAATTTTTATTAACTTATATCTATAATAAAGTATTAATAATTAACTAAAGTAAGCTATAATACTATAAGCATAGATAGGAGATAGACTAATACTTAAAGATATTAAGTAATATAAATAATAATATATTACTATATTCTTAGACTTTAAACTAGGTATTCTTAAATAGTAAGTAAGATAGAACTAATCTTAGTTTAAAAACTTTATTAAGAGCTAGTAAAAGATAACTAGGCTTTATAACTTTAATATTAATAACTAAAGGTAATAATTAATAATATATAAATAACTTAGACTACTATATAGATAATTATAGTAATAATAAAGAATAGTTTTAGATTAAAAGATATAGATAATAGCCTAGAGGATAGTAATTATAAACTTAAATATATTTTAAATACTGTTTAATATATTATTAACTAAAGTAAGACTAAGAGTTAATAAAAAGTTAGATTAGTCTAAGAGATACTATTTAGAAAAGAGAAATACTAAATATTCTCTAAATAAGCTTTAGTTTTTTTCTTAATCTAAAAAGAGGAAGAGAAGAATATTAAACTCTATATATATTATACTAGAGTAATTTCTTTACTTTATATAATATCTATATATAATATATTTTACTTTTTAACTTATATTAATAAAAATATAAATTATTAAAGTAATATAAAATATAATAATATGATATTTATTTATAAATCTATTTAAGAAGTAAATTTATTATTATTCATAGACTCTTTTCTTAAATAGAAATTACTAAGTAATTAATTTATTAAAGCTAAATTAAATTAAATTATTAAAGTAAAAAGATTAATTAAAGTATAAATAAAGATACTTTAAAGCTTTAAAAGCTGAATAGAATTTAACTTTAGTAAATACTTTTACTATTTATTAAAACTATACTCTTTATATTATCTAGATTAGTTAAAGAAGAAGTAGGTTTTATTAATTATATTAATACTAAACTCTTTAGCAATCTAGTTTATATTATTAATAATAATAGGTATACTTTATATATATCTAGTATATTAATATACTAGATATAGTATTAATATCTTAGAGAATTTATTATAAGTTAATAAGAATAAAGAAGAGAGATAGATTAAGTTTATAGTTATAACACAGCCCCTCTATAAAAAAGACTATAATAAATTCACTTAGTTTATATATATAATTTAGAAAACACTATAGAGATACTTTAACCTATACTCTCTACTAGTTAAAGATAATAATATAGAAACTCTATATATTTCTATTAGTAAGCAAACTCTCTAAATATTACTATATAAAGTTAGATATATACTCTAGCTAAGTAGACTAGTAGAATAGTAATAGTATAGATAATACTATACTATATATAATAGAGCTTATTATATTAGAGCTAAGTAGGCCACTAAGGCTCTTATAGCTTAGGAAAAATACCTAAAAAATAAACCTTTTAGTAAGATAAATACTACTATATAAGATCTCTAATAACTCCTTACCTAAAGGTTAACCTTTTAGTAAGATACTATATATATAAAAGATAACTCCTTAACCTCCTAAGAGGTTCTTATAGCTAGAAGTATAAAAAGCTCTGCTATAAGTAGGGCTTTATACCTATCTCTCCTGCTTATCTTTATTAATCTATAATAAGTTCTCTAAGATATTAATACTAAACCTAGTATATTAATATACTAGCTATATATAAGGTATATCTATTAATATTAATAATATATAAAATATTATAGCCTCTAGCCACTGCACAGTGATTTTACCTACTTTGTAACAGACCTTCTAACTCCGCGCCGCGCCTCCTAACAATACATATAGTGAGGAGTTATCTCTTATATACACCTTGCTAGAAGGTTAACCTTTGGGCAAGGAGTTATCAGATGTCTTATATAGTGGTGTTCACCTTACTAGAAGGTTTTACCTTTTAGGCGTTTTTCGCAGCACCTTGCTAGAAGGCATTTCTAGGCTATAAGAGCCTTAGTAGCCTATTTAGCCCTCATATAATTAGTTCTATTATATATAGCATAGTATCACCTATACTATTACTATTCTACTAGTCTATTTAGCTAGAATATATATCTAACTTTATATAAGGGTTTGCTTACTAATAGAAATATATTAGATTTCTATATTATTATCCTTAACTAGTAGAGGGTATAGATTAAAGTGCCTCTATAGTGTTTTCTAAATTATACCTATAAACTAGGTGAATTTATTATAGTCTTTTTTATAGAGGGCTGCGTTATAACTATAAACTTAATAAAATATTATTATTAGTTTTATATTAGCGGGTTGTTTGAGTTAAGTTATTGCTTATCCTTTATAGTGAAACTAGCTTTTATAAGTTTATTATTCTCTTATTTAGAGAAGCTTAGTGTTAAAAGTCTGATTATATTATTAATTTATATATTAATAATACTAAAGCTATTAGTAGTAGTTAAGGAGATCAGTAAGTATAGGTTAAATAAGGATTAATCTATCTTAAGCTTTTCTCTATAATACTTACTATAGGTTACCCACTAATAAGTTCTAGCTTCTATAATACTATATAGAGATTTAATAATTCTTATAATCTAATTCTTAGAGTATTTACTTTAAATTTTGCTTAGAAGGTTTACTAATATTATCCTATTAAACTCTGATTAGGATTAGATATATACTTATATAATATTCCTAAGCTATAGAATAAATCCCTCTACTATAAGGAATAGTGCTAAAGCAAGAAGCAGTCTTTAGCTTACTCTTTAAATTATTAATAATTATATAAGGATTAAAGTCTTTATTATTATTATTATAACCCTAAATAATAAGTTATAACTTTTTATATAGTTAGTTAGTTCCTTTTCCTTTAACTTTATAAACTATATAGGATTTAAAGATCTAGATTTTAATATAAATAGTAGTATTATAGGGGATAATCTTAAAAACACTATGTTTCTAAAGCATAGTTATCTTAGCTATTATAGAGGTAGAGAAAGGTTTTCCTAATATTATAATAATACTCTCCTTATATAGATAGATAGTAAGATTATAATCTAAATACTCTTTTACTATTAAGAAGGTTATAGTATTACTAATCTCTTAGCTAAGAGCTTTTACTATATTAATAATAAAAATAGTATTAAGTATAGTATCCTCTTATCTATTTTAGTCTATAAAATAGTTACTTCTTTATATTAAACCTATAGTTAGTATTATAATAGCTTCTATATAGTCTTTTAGTAGTCTACCCCTCTTATATAGAGGTGGGATTATTAATAGTGCTAGTATTAATACTAGTATAATATTAACCTTATCTAGTTTTTCTATTCTTTTAGTATTCTAGTCTAGAGAGTTCCTTAGTATATTATTATTATCTCTATTAGTGTTATTAGTATTACTAATATTACGCTATAGATAGATAACTATTAAATAGAATATTTAAGATCTGCACGGGAGGTTAAGTATATAGGTCTTATTATTAATAATAAGGAGTTTATATAGTTCTTACTAGCTCTTCTTTTTATAGTAAATATATATTAGTGAGAGTAGTAATAGCTATAGAGTTTTATAGATATTAGGTTTATTATAGATAGTGAGGGCTTCTAAGACTTAGTATAAAGCCTAGACTTTCTAGAGATCTTCTATTACTCTTTATATAGTAGCTACTTATTTCTAGATTTCTAGAGATAGAGGGGATTTATTAATAAGCTATAGATATACTTTAAAGATAAGTAATATTAAGACTAAGCCTTTTAGCTCTATAGTATTATTAATAGTCTTTAAAGCTATTTAGAGAACTATTTTATAATCTATATTAGGAAGGTCTTAGTAAATTATATTATAAACTCTTTAAAGGATTATATAATATCTCTTAACCTTATTTATAAAGTTATAAGCCTTAATAGAGATTTTAGTAATAGTTATTAATATTAACTAGAGCATACTATACTACTTAGATAAGCTAAAATTAGTACTAATATTAGTAATTACTATATTTAGAGGTCTAAGGTAAGTATAGATCTAGTATTATTTAAGTATATTAAGTATTATGCTTACTAATAGATTCTATAGAAATCTTTCTATATTAAAGATAGTAATAGTATTAACTATATAAAGTACTAGTCTTAAGTTAAGGTAAATAATATTAATAACTATAGTATAGTTAAAGTTATACTTATCCTTAAGAGTGAATTTAAAGTAATTTAGAGCTCCTATATTAAGTTAGCAGTATTTATAAAACTTTATAGGCCTCTAGCCACTGCACAGTAATTTTACCTGCTTTATAACAGACCTTCTAACTCCACGCCGCGCCTCCTAATAATATATATAGCCTTCAGTCACGTGATCGTAACTATCCTAACCACAGCCACACTTATATATACCTATCTATAGCCTTATAATCCTTAACTTTACAGTTTAATAATAATATCTATTAACTTATCCTCTTACCTATTACCTATACTGCTAATACTGTCTCTATTACCACTTTATCTACTAGCAGCTTTGCTATTATTAATAATACTCTCTCTATTAGTTAGTATAAGCTATACTTACTAATATTTAAGCCCTAAAGGGCTGCCTCTACCTTAGTATTATAGAGAGTCTGTTTAAAGAAAAGCTACTCTATAGAGTGCTTAATAACCTATTTAACCTCTACTACTAAGTCTACTTACTTATTTATAATAAGTTAGTATATCTATAAGTCCCTTATAGGGGTATTAATAAGAGCTCTCTTAAGAGCTATATTAATAATATACTCTTAGTGTTATATAGGCTGCTTAATAAAACAGAAAGCCTTATTAATTATATTAATACTAAACTATTATATAATATTTTATATATTATTAACGTTAATAGGTATGCCTTATATATAGCTAGTATATTAATATATTAGGTTTAATGTTAATATCTTAGAGAACTTATTATAGGTTAATAAGGATAAGGAAGAGAGATAGGTATAAAGCTCTACTTATAGTAATAGAGCTTTTTATGCTTCTAGCTATAAGAACCTCTTAGAAGGTTAAGGAGTTATCTCTTATATATATAGTACCTTGCTAGAAGGTTTACCTTTTAGGCGTTTTTCATAGCATCTTACTAGAAGGTTTAGAAGTAGGCCTCTATATAATTAGCTCTGTTATATATAGCATAGTGTTGCCCGTGCTGTTACTGTTCTGCTAGTCTATTTAGCTAGAGTATATATCTGACTTTGTGCAAGGGTTTGCTTACTAGCAGGAATATATAGAGTTTCTATATTATTATCCTTAACTAGTAAAGAGTATAGGTTAAAGTGCCTCTATAGTGTTTCCTAAATTATACCTATAAACTGGGTAAATTAGTTATAGTCTTTTTTGCAGAGGGGCTGCGTTATAACTATAAACTTAATAAAACTTTATAAGATATATAAGTATTTATATTTTAACTTAGTAACTTAACTACTATAAAACTCTATAAAGTTAGTAAACTAATAAATATCTAAAATATTAATAGAGTTAGTATAACTTATTCTCTATAAGATTATTCCAGAGTCTTCTCTATTTCTAATAGTAGCTATAGATAACCCTATTTATAGATAATAGGGATAATTAGGTCTCCTTATTATAAATAGTTTCTTAAATTATTAAATTAAATACCTAGTTTATCTATATCTATTAGGTATAGAAGGAAAGGGGTATTTACTGATATAATATAGAATCTTATTTCTCTAAAAGGTATAGAAATAATTATTATTTCTATTAATTTAATTACTCCTCTTAGACTAAATTTAACGCTTATCTCTTCTATAGTAGTAGGGTTAATTATAATATTAAGTAGTTTAGTCTTTTTAAGTATAATAAACTAGTTATAACTAGCTATTAAAAATCCTGTAGCTTCTATATCTAGGATAATACCCTGGAAAATTTCTAAAGAATATCTTTTATTAAGTATAAAGATATTAATAGGGACATTATTAGTTATTTATTTAAAAGAGTTATAGTAAGTAATTCTATAGTAAGCTACTTAGTTAAGTAAATACTTAGTAATAGTATTTTTATTTACTAAATAAGTTAATTAGGTATTTAGGTTTATAAATTAGGCAAAGAATAAAGTCTGCTATTTATTATTAAATTATTAGTCTTCTTAACTATTTTACCCTTCTCTAAGTAACTAGAGATATATCTTAATCTCTTTATCCTCCTTATTATTTATTATTAAATTATTATAACCCTTATCTTTAGTCCCTTTATATTAAGTAAGAAGTTACTAGTAAGCTATCTTTAAAATATCTTAAATTTATAAATTGCTTTAGAAGTAGGAGTATACTTTATTCCTCTCTTTTTATATATAGTTTATTAAATAGTAGCCTATCTTTTTATAGATATAGTACCTCTACTTTTAGAGATCTTACTATTACTTTAAATTATTTTATTTAAAGTTTTAATATAGACTAAAATAGCTAAATTAATTATTCTAGCTTTAGCTATTATACTTATAATCTATCTAGTATTACTTAGTATAGTATTATAGTTATAGAGGTAATTAACTATTCCTAAATATAACTATATTACTAATTATAACTTTAAGCTAGTTATAGAGGCTTTTAAACTTTATTATAGGGTTTATAGTAGCTTATTTATATTTCTTAACTTCTTAGTAACTTTAAAGAAGTTAGTTATATAAGATCTTATTGCTTTTATAAATAGTGTTTAATATAGATTATATTTCTATAAAAGTATTAATTAGTAAATCTAAGGCCTTAAGCTTTATTATAGATAGATTATTATTCATAATTAATATAAGTATAGTAGTATTCTATTTAGTGAGATATACTTATTTAAATTTCTCTATTTTAAAATATTTACTAAGCTTAGTAATAATCTAGTCTTAGTTAAGATAAGGCTAAATTTAGCAGATTATCTTATAGTAATAATATAATACTCTTTTCTTAAGTATAATTAGAAAAGTAAATACTATTTACTCCTTTATAAAGCTTACCCTCTTATATATATTCTAGAGAATATAGAGTTTTAGCTTTAAAATATCTATTCCTTTACTACTATACTTTATCTTATTAATATATAACTTAGTTAGGTCTATAAGTTAGTATATAAGTAAGTATATATTATTTTTAAGTCTAATTTAAGTATTTATAATATTTAGAGCAGAGTTAGTATTTAAGATTAAATTAAGGTTAACTAGCTACAGAACTTTATTATTTATAGATATATTCCTTTCCTTATTAATCTATAAAGATATAGACTTTACTCTTTTCTTACTATTATAATCTATAATCTCATTAGTGAAGTCTTTATTTTCCTATAGCTTTATAAATATAGTATTTTTGCTTACTTATTTCTCAGCTTTCTTAGTTATCTGAAAGTAGAAGTTATCCTCTATAATAATTATAAAAAGTTAATCTATAACTTATAGAGAATTATAGATAATATATACTCTACCTATTATAAAGTAGTTACAGAGTTATTAAATAATATTTATAGTAGCTTAGTTTTAAATTTTAAGTAGTAGATTAATAAAGTTATATATAAACTCTCTCTATTAAGTTTATAGTTACGATGCAGCCCCCCGCAAAAAAGACTATAATAAATTCACCCAGTTTATGGGCACAATTCGGGAAACACTATAGAGGCACTTTAACCTATGCCCTCTACTAGTTAAGGATAATAATATAGGAACCCTATACGTTCCTGCTAGCAAGCAAACCCTCTGAACATCACTGCACAAAGTCGGACGCGCGCTCTGGCTAAATAGACCGGCGGAATAGTAACGGCGCGGAAACTCTCTCTATAAAGCTATATCTATAAAGCTATTAGCCTTATAGGTCTTAAGGTAAAAGAGGATTTTAGTGTTTACCTCCTTTTCTATAGTCTTATCACTAAATTTAAATATTTAACCCTAATTATAGTTATTTATAAATATTTTTATATTTAGAGAGATTAGGGATTCTATAATAAGTTAATAATATAGAGTTACTATAACTTATAGGTTTAACTATAGTGTTAATTAGCTAGGTATAGAAGGATTTACTATAGTAGTTAATAATATTATATAAAAGAAAGTAAATAAATACTATAGTAAGGTTTTTAGCTAGCAAAGTCTCTTATTAAAGCTTCTACTAAAGTATAAGTCTCTCTTATTTATAGTTAGATAGCTAGTTCTCTAGTTACTAGGTTTAATATAGTTTAAAGTAAAGTTTTATATCTTTAGTCTTAGTAATACCCCTTATAGATCTATAAAGCAGTATTACTATTATTTAGTATTATCTTTTTCTATTATTTTCTTTAGAATACTAGTTTTTTATAGTAATAGTAAGGATATTGCAAGTTATATAGTAATAGGTATAGTTACTTACTATAGTGTTATTATACTTACTATAAATAATAATCCTTAAGCTACACTTCTATCTATAAACTAAATAGAAAATATGCTCTATTATTTTAAGATATAAAGGGATAGATACCCTTATTTTATACCTCTTAGTTAGGATAATCCTAGGTTTAGGTAGGTATTAGTAGTGTTAATAATAATACTATAAGTTATTATAGCATTTTAGTATCTTTTACTATATCTACTAATAGGTTATTTACTATATACTAAATAATATATTATTTTAGTAGAAAGTTACTAATAGTATTAGATATACCCCTTATCTAGGTATAAGTTATAGTTCTAGGTTAAAAGCGATTTTTTCTTAATAATTATAAGGTTAATAGTAATACTTATTTTATAGTAAGTATTTTAAGTATTCTGAGCAAAGGTCTTATAATATTCTAGTATATATAAGTATAGATACTATATATTTCTAGTGCTTTTAAAGGATAGCAGTATAAATATAGAGAGGACAGATCTTAAGCTTAAATATAGTAATCTTACTAAGATAGATAATTCTATAGCAGAACTCTTATTATATTAGCCTGTTATAATATTTATAGATCTATTATTTATCTATTATCTCTTATTCTTACTATTTAGGCAGTATTTATAGATAATAAGTTATATTAGTGAAGTTATTATTTATATAATAGACGCAGGGGTATATTAAGGTCTTTAAGATAGATATACTATAAACAAACCTACTTTTTATACCTAATAACCTGGATAGTATAAAGATAAGTCCCTTATATACTAGATTATAAACCTAGTATAGGAGTTATTATTTTGCCTCTTTAAGTAATATCCTTACTAATCTATAGGATTTAAGTAGTATACCACGTAAGGTTAATTACTAATTAGTGTTAGTTTCACACTAGAATAAGGTTTACACAGAACTTAGGGCTCCCTTTATATATATATATTAAAAGCCTATAAGTTAATGTATATCTATTTAGAAGTTCTACTTAACTATATAGATAGTGGTATTAAACTATATATATATACTCTGTAATAGGTTATATAACCTTATATATATCTATTAATTACAGCGCATATCCTGCCGCTTTGCGGGTTATAGTGTTAGCGTAATAATTATATAAAAGTTTAGTATTAATATAATTAATAACTTCTGTTTTATTAAGTAGCCTAGATAATACTAAGAGTATATTATTAATATAGCTCTTAAAAGAGCCCTTATTAATACCCCTATAGAAGATATTAATATATATAGTTATATTATATAGAAATAAGTAAATATAGCTTTAGAAGTTAAATAGATTATAATTATTAAATTATATAGTATAGAGTGAAAAATAATAGTGTATTATATATATAGCTATCTAGAAATCTCTATATATAGATCTATATGTTATTTATACCTAAAAGTGGCTAATATCTATATCACGCTATTATTCTATAGTTACTGCTACTTTTATATATACTTAGCATATTACTATATATACTAAGGGGTTAATTTAATACCCCTTTAGTTTTAATATAATATAGTATAATATAGCGTAATTTAGTATAACTAGCTAAGTTTGCTAATTAACTCTAAAGTGCTTAAATCTAGTATATTTAAAGTTATTTAATATATCTATTTAATATAAAGTTATCTAATATCTCTAATATATCTATTAATAACTTTATAACCCTGTTATTTACTTATCTTATAATCCTTTCTCTAGTATTATCTCTTAATATTATCTATAGATTATTATAAAGTATTTAGGCTCTTAGCTCTTAATTATAGTATTATAACTTCGTCTTCTTATTTAATTTAAGGCCTTATAAGCTCTACCTAGAAAGTTAGTAATAATAGACTTATTTAAGTAGCACTAACTTAAAAATATTATTTATAAGGGGGATTATTATATAGAGGGGATATTGCTTCTTTTATAGTTATTTATCTTAGCTTAATTTAACTGCTTTATCTTATAGAATTGCTTATTTATACTAGGAGGGATTACGACTCTCTATTACTCTTTATTACCATTTATAGAGTATTTTAAGGAGGTATTACTATTAATAGTAAGGTCTTAATAATATAGCTTATAAGGGTATTATTAGCTTCTAAGGAGGAGTTATTATATAATTATAAAAAGGTAAAGAAGATATAATCTTATATAAGTAAAGTTCCTTATAAACTATATACTTAAAAGCTTAAATATTAGTATAATACCCTCTCTTTTATACTAATATAATATTATAGTTAGTAAGGTATTTAGTAAGTTAACTTAACTAATATAGTACCTATAGAGTTACCCCTTTAGGTTAAGCATTAAGCCTACTTAAATCTAGGCTTAATATTACTATTAGTATTTTATACCTCTTCTCTCTTTTAGGCCTCTATAATTATTTATAACTTATTAATAAAGTATAACTAAGTAATAAATCTCTTATAAAACTACTATAAAAGGAGTTTTATAAGTCTATTTACTATTAATTTAGCTAAAGGAGTATAGATAACCTTAATATACCTTTCTATAACCTCCTACTATAGCTAGTAGTTATAGATATTAATATAGTAGAGTTTTATTTATAGCTAGAATATCTTCTTTATAATAAGGCTTACTATTTATAGATTATTATACTAGATTATAACTTTTAGTATATTAATAAATATAGAATCTATAAACTTAGGTAGTTTATTATTTAAGAGAGAGATTTATAAAGTAGTAATAAGTTAATTTATAAATAACCCTTCTTTTGCTATTTATAAAAAAGCAAGAAGCTCTATCTCTATAGTTAATATAGTAACTATATTCTCTTTATTTACTCTCTATAATATTATCTCTCTAAAGAGCTTTATTATAAAGAATTAGAAACTTTTATAATTTAGGGTATTATTAGTGAAACTAGTGTTTAATATAACTTTAAGGTCTTTAGTTAATTTCTTAGGGACTATATATTCTAGGTATAGTTTCTTTATTTATAAAAGGTATTAAATAATATAGTTAGTAGTATATTAATAATAAAACTTAGGGTTTTAGTTAAAGTAAGTAAGTCTGCTAACTATAAATAAGATATTAGGTTTTATTATTACTATAGTATATAGTAGTCATTCTATCTTTTATTAGTATTTTATAATATTAGCCTTTATTATCTCTCTTTTATAGAGCAGGAGTTTTTCTTATATTATTAGGGTTTTATAGTTTCTTATTAATTTACTAATTAGGAGTTTTAATAGCTTTTTAAAAAAGAAATAACTATAAGAGCTATAGTTTATAGTTATATTAGTCTTAAATTACTTCAATCTCTAGAAACTACTAGGTATTCTTTCCTTCTTTAAGGTAGTATTATAGTTAGAGTTTACTAATTAGCTATCTTACCTTAATCTCTTTAGAAGGGGGATATATAAATATATAGTTATTAATATAAAAGAAGAATAAGATCTTATTATTATATTAATAGTAGTTTTTACTAGCTACTTACTTAAATCTACTTACTATAAACCCTATTTCTAAGTATTATTACTATAGAAATAGTAAATAGTAAAGTCTATAAAAAGCTTTAAGTAACTTTAGAATATATTTATTTTTTTAATATCTTAGTGCTATCTCTATATAAACTTCTTTATTAAGATTAGCATAAATAAAAGTGTGAACTATATTATATTATAGAAGGTTTATATTAAACTAGTTTATAACTATAATAAGGGTTCTAAAGGATATACTAGCTAAGGTAGTAGTATAGATATCCCTTAGATTATAAAGCTATTAATCTCCTCTAATAATAAGTCTTACTTTAACTTTAATAAGTTTTCTATACTTATCTAGCTTATAGATATATACTTAGTAATAGCTAAGGACTTTATAACCTTATACTATTATATTAAGCACTTTAACTTATAAATTTAACTATTTATAACTATTAAGATATAATTTTTTAGCTTCTCTAAACTTATTTCTTAATAGATAACTAGCTAGTTAGCTATAAAATAAGGGTAATAATAGTAAATCTTTCTAGTAAGTTTCTTTTAGATATCTCTTTAACCTATCTCTAGTGGAATTATTTATTACTGTTAAACTAAGTAGAGAGCTTCTAGCTTTAAGGCTTAATACTTAGTTATATTTCTTATTAATATTAGGTTAGTTAGACTATAGATAGGTATAGAGATTATCTTACTATTTAATTAATTTACTTAGCTTTATGCTAGCTAGAAATACTGCTTTATAGAAAGTTCTTAAACTAATTCTAAATTTCTTAGATTTAGTAGTAATAACCCCTCTCCTCTTTACCTTAAGATTCTCTATTATTTAGATTATTTAGAAAAATAATAAGGATAGAGTTTAAGGTAGAGTAATAAGTTAGAACTAAGCTTAGGAGTATTTAAACTTATTTTATAGCTAGGACTTAGTTAGTATATCAACCTTATTAGTCTCTCTTAAATTAGTTAGTAGTAACTATTTAGCTTTTTTATTATTCTTAGTATTATTTAGGTTTAGTGTTTATTATAGCTTTATTAACTTAATAATATTATTATAGTAATTATATATCTCTTTTTAGTTTATCTCTTAGAGA
Source organism: Colletotrichum neosansevieriae (assembly GCA_036785495.1). Classification (NCBI taxonomy): domain Eukaryota; kingdom Fungi; phylum Ascomycota; class Sordariomycetes; order Glomerellales; family Glomerellaceae; genus Colletotrichum; species Colletotrichum neosansevieriae. The sequence continues at coordinate 86,956 of JAVHLV010000131.1, read as the reverse complement.
TTATCCTTTTACTTATTAATATCTTTTATAATAATAACTTCTTGCTTTACTAAGTACTATACTTAGTAAGAGTTTAATAAGGTATAGTTAATAAGATATCTAATCTATACCTTAGAGTTAAAATACTAAAAGTGGTTTTTATAAAGTTAAGCTTATATAGTTAAGATAAATACTTTATAGCTATATTACTATAAATATGAGATATTTAGTATAGTAATATTACTCTTTATTAATTAGTATAGAAGTTTATGAAGAGTCTTCTAATCTCTTAACTATAATAGAGTATAGTTATATATATAGGTTACTACTATATAGATCTCTAGCTATAAATAGAGTAGAAGTTTTAATAATAAATAAAGATATCTAGTCTTTATCTTTATAACTATTATAATTCTCTCTCTATCTCTATTTTAAGCTTATATATTTAGTATTAATAGCTTAATTTAAATATCTATTATCTAAATAAGGCTCTCTATCTCTAGGTATTTTAGGATCTTATTATTATATTTAAAAGCCTTAATTATAATATTTAGCTCTCTTTTAACTAAGTTAATAAATTAAGTAAATACTCTTATTAAGCTTCTAGTTAAATAGTTTTTAAGGTAATAATCCTAACTATAACTTAATAATTAGTTTATAAAGAGTAGGAGGGTTATAAAGCCTCTTTATTTTTATTTAAATAAGTAAAAGTCTAGAGCTATTTATCTTCTTAATATTAAGGTTATAATAGACTCTCTAGGTATTTAGTATATTAATTAAATTATCTTCTCTAAGCTATTTAATTATAGTTTATTAATATTAGGGGTATTCTGCTCTTTACTCTCATACTATATATTACTACCTTAAGGTAGTATATTACAGCCTCTTCTATATAGCTAAGATAAAAGTACTAGTTACTATAGATTCTATTCCTTAGCTTTCTTCTTATTAAGGTTATATAGATATTATATTATAGAGGGACTAGTATAGTATTATTATAAAATACTACTTAGGGTTCCTTTAGTATATACTTAAGGATATATTAATTATAGATATTAAGGTCTTGAGTAATAAATATACTATCTTATTATTAAAGATAGTAGTTATCTAGTTTATTATCTTAGTAAATATCCTTCTTCTTTAAGCCTCTATATAACATAAAATTACTTACTATAATACTATAATAAATAGTATTAGAGAGATAGAGTTTTGCTAGATAACCTTTAGGTTTAATAATATTTATAGTTATAGATCTATATTCCTTAATTAGTCTTAGTTTAGATTCTATAAAGATAAAGTCTTTATTATAAATACTATATAGAGTCTTAAAGTATTTAAGGTTATTTAGGATATAGATTATTAAGTCTAAATTTAATAGTATTAATTTAGATAATTTATAGATATAACTTATAGTAAATACTGCTTTTTTAACTTTTACTTTTTCTCTATATCTCTTTAAGAGTTATTAGTTCTTTATTGAGATCTTTAAATAGTTAATCTTATTTACTAATTCTCCCTTATATTACTTCTTTATAAAGTTAGTAACTATCTTATTTAGAGTTTAGTAGTTAGATATCTTATTAATAAAGATATATTAATATATTAATAAGTAATGATATTTTATATATACTTAATACTTACTAACTCTCTTTTTATACTAATCTTATTAATTGTTAAACTCTTTAGTAAGTTATTTACTAAGTAAATTAGAAGATTAGTTATTATTAATCTAAATACTCTACTCTTTATAATATATAACTTTAAGGTTATATTATTAACTATTTCTAAGACTTTACCTTATATACTCTTAATAAAATTATTAAGCTTTAGAGTTTTATTATTAGCCTTCTTTTTATAAATTAATATATATATTATAGCTTATAAAAAGAGAGGGGTTTAGTAAGCTATATAGATAAAGTTATTAAACTATTCTAACTTCTTACTACTCTCTGCTATATTAACTATTCTTAATTTAGATATAGCTAATTTATACTTACTAATCTATTTAGTAATAAACCTTTAGGTTATAATCTTTTCTTTATAAAAGATTTAAAGAATTTCTATATAAACTGCTCTTACTAACTTAAGTTACTAAATATTATTAATTCTAATCCTTATCTTTAGCTAGATAATAGTATTAATAATAGAGTTCTTAAGTATAAAGAAGGTTAATTAATACTAAGAGTTACCTATATCTTAAATATAGTTCTTAAATTAAACTATAAATTTAAATAGATCCTTAATATTCTTTATCTTATCCTTATATATTAATAGCTATATTATATATATATATTAATCTTATTTTATTAAGTTATTAAAAAACTATACTAACTTAAAGTTTATTAATATTACTTATCCTAACTCTAGCTAAGCTATACTAAATACTAAAATAGAGAATCCTCCTATTTTAGTATTCTAGGTATTAGCTACTAGAAAGTTACTCTTTTAGAGATAGTTCTAGACCTTTAGCTTCCTTAAGATAGTATTTATAATAATATTAAGGTTCTCCTTCTCCTTATTCTCTAGGTTAATATATTTTTATAGTTTTACTAACTAAAGTCTATATTAGGTTTAATCCTACTAAAGGAGCTAATTAGCTAGACTATTAAGTATAGTTAAGAAGCTAGAGGCTATAGTAATATTAATAGTAAAGAGTTTACTATAAACTTATATATTAATAAGATATAGATAAATTTAATACTATAGATTTATCTAAGTAGCTTTAATTAGTGTTATATATAATAATTAAACTATTAATTATTAAATTATATAGTATAGAGTGAAAAATAATAATATATTATATATATAGCTATTTAGAAATCTCTATATATAGATCTATATATTATTTATGCCTGAAAGTAGCTAATATCTATACTATAATATTATGCTATAGTTACTGCTGCTTTTATATATACTTAGCGTGTTACTATATATACTAAGTAGTTAATTTAATAATTATATACTCTATCTATTAGCTCTTCTTTAAATAGAATCTCTATAATACTAAGGTAGAGGTAGCTCTATAGAGAAATATTAATAAGTATAGCTATTAGTAAATAAAGTAATAATAAAGATAGTGTTAGCAGCGTGGGTAATAGATAAGAGGATAAGTTAATAGATATTATTAAACTATAAAGTTAAAGATTATAAAGCTATTTAGTGAGATAGATATATATAAGTATAGAATAGTTATAATTATATCACTAAAGGCTGTATATATTATTAGGAGGCATAGCATAGAGTTAGAAAGTCTGTTACAAAGTAGGTAAAATCACTATATAGTAGCTAGAGGCTATTAATAATATATAAAAGATTATATAAGAGTTTAATATTAATATAATTAATAAAACACTCTATTTTATCAAGTAGCCTAGATAATACTAAGAGTATATTATTAATATAGCTCTTAAGAGAGCTCTTATTAATACCTCTATAGAGAATAACTAAATATATAATAATATTATATATAAATAAGTAAATATAGTATTAAAAGTTAATTAGGTTATTATATACTCTATATATTAGCCCTTCTTTAAACAGACTCTCTATAATACTAAGGCTGAGGTAGCTTTATAGAGATTAATAAGTATAGCTTATGCTAACTAATAGAGAGAGCATTATTAATAATAATATAGCTGCACAAGCATTAGCTAGCCTAATTAAATAAGGAAACTGCTAGTAGATAAAGTAGTAATAGAGATAGTATTAGTAGTATGGGTAATAGGTAAGAGAATAAGTTAATAGATATTATTATTAAACTATAAAGTTAAGGATTATAAAGCTATAGATAGATATATATAAGTGTGGCTATAGTTAGAATAGGATTATATAACTAAAGGCTATATATATTATTAGGAGGTGTGGAGTTAGAAGGTTTATTATAAAGTAAGTAAAATCACTATATAGTAGCTAGAGACTAGAGAGATAGATATAAAGCTATACTTATAGAGTGTTTTATACTTCTAGCTATAAAAACCTCTTAGAAAAGACCTTTTTAGTTAAGGAGTTATCTCTTATATATACCTTACTAAAAGCTTTACCTTTTAAGTATTTTTTACCTTACTAAAAGATTTAGTAAAGATATTACTATAAAAGCCTTAGTAGCCTATTTAGCCCTAATATAATTAGCTTTATTATATATAGTATAGTATTATCTATATAATTACTATTCTACTAGTCTATTCAGCTAGAGTATATATTTAACTTTATATAAGGGTTTGCTTACTAATCGAAGTATATGGAGTCTCTATATTATTATTATTAACTAGTAGAGAGTATAAGTTAAAATACCTCTATAGTGTTTTCTAAGTTATATTTATAAACTAGGTAAATTTATTATAGTCTTTTTTATAGAGGGGCTATATTATAATTATAAACTTAAACTATTTATTAAATAGGTAATAATACTATTAAGCTATACTATAAACTATAGCTATTAAAGCTTAAGTCTTTTTTCTTTAGTATAAATTACTTTTAATTTATAATAAGTTTTTATTAAATAAACTAAGCTCTACTTCTTATATATCTATACTTAAGTTACTCTAGTACTTTATTAATTATTCTATATAATAGAAAGAAATATATTAGTAGCTATATTATTAATATAAATAGTATCTATAAAAAATATTAATATATTACTCTATTAAAGATACTTTAAACTATATTCTATCTTTAGAGCTCTATATCTCTATAGATATAAAAGATATAGAAAGATAAAGTATATATTTTAATTTCTCTCTTCATTATATATTAAATAGTATTGCTAATTAAACTTTTTATTCAAAGTTAAATATTTCTTAAATATAAATAAAAGCTAAATATTAAAGTTTATTTAAATAGTAATATACTTTAAAGAGCTATATCTAAGTTTTACTAACTATATTTATATATAATAAAGCGTTAATTATATATTCTTAAAGTAATATTAATATTCTATAATATTTTAAGCTACTATATAAATACTCTAGTTAATTTTAAAATAGAAGAGGGTAATATTATTACTCTCTTTTTATTAATATATTAATTAATTTAGGTATAGATATTAATCTTAACTTTGATATATATATTAAATTTTAAAATATAACTATAGCTATACTCTATAAGAACTATATAAAGGCTAAGCTTTTACTAAATAATATAAAATATAATCTTATATATAATAATAATAATAATACTTCTTAAAATAATATAAATATTATTAAATCCTATCTTAATACTAAAGCTATTATTTGTATTATTATTAATAAAGATTATTTTATTAAAATATATAATATTAAGAAGTTAGTTAAATAGAGTAAAGCAAATACCTTTATACTAAACCTTACTAAAGATATAATACTTAACTTACTTAGTAATAATTATATTATATTATATAACTACTTATATATATCTAACCTAAGTATTAATTTATTATATTAGACTTACCTAAATAAATAAATAAGCTATTACTTATATAGTTTAAGATAATGTACCTTTATTTTATAGATAATTAATATATAGATATAAAGCTTAGATAACTAGGTATAAGTCTTTACTAAGTATAGAATTCTACTTCTCCTATTAGTTAGAAAAAATATCTCTCTATAAATACTTTTAAAGTAAAGATAGTAAGCCTTATTTTCTAATACTTTTATTCCTTTATAATTCTTATAATATTTTATTATTCTTATTAATATTTATAAATCTTAAACTAAACTCTTTTTTTAAAATATTATAAATTTTAAATTATATCTAAACTTCTTTATTTTACTAATTATTACTTAATATTTTCTATTAGCTTCTCCTTTACTCAATATTTAGCTACAACTACTTCTTATTATTTTACTCTTTTATTACTCTATTTATTTCTAGAATACTTAACTAGCTCTTTATTTATTATTAAGAAGAAGTAAATAGCTAAAGTATTAACTTATATTAGCTGCTAAAAGAAAATCTATATTTCTTAGCTAGTATAGACTAATTCTTACTCTATATAGTCTTAGATATTACTAACTAAATAGAAACTAGTTAGGTATTATTCTTTAGTTAGCTATAGAGAGCTATAGCTATCTTAGGGTTAATAATATAGTAATATAGATCTTAGAAAGTAAACTTCTAAAGTTATTAATATAGATATACCTCCTATTTTATAAAAACTATTTTCTTAATAAGCTTACTATAGATTTTATAATAATATAGAATATTATATTATATTAAGGTAGAATAGTTATACATATAGTTTCTAAAAGATATTAGCTATAGATTTCTATTAATAAGTAGAGACTTTATAGAGTTTACTAAGGTATTTTAACCTTAGGCTAGTATATTTTTAAGATATTAATATCCTATCTTATATATAAGTATTCTAGAAGCTTAATTCCTAATTCCTAACTATATTCTATATAATATTAACTAGTTAGTAAAAGTAGCTTTAGCGATTTAGTAAATATACTTTAATATTATAATTACTTACTTTAGTACTTAATATAATATAAGTTCGAGGACTTATTGTGGGTTATAGGATAAGGAAGAGAGATAGGCATAAAGCCCTGCTTATAGCAGAGCTTTTTATGCTTCTGGCTGTGAGAACCTCTTAGGAGGTTAAGGAGTTATCTCTTATATACACCTTACTAGAAGGTTTACCTTTTGGGCGTTTTTTGCAGCTCCTCACTAAAAGGTTTAGCAAAGGCGATCCCAAGCTATAAGAGCCTTAGTAGCCTACTTAGCTCTAATATAATTAGCCTTATTATATATAGTATAGTATCACCCACACTATTACTATTCTACTAGTTTATTTAGCTAGAGTATATATCTAACTTTATATAAGGGTTTGCTTGCTAGTAGGAATATATAGAGTTTCTATATTATTATCCTTAACTAGTAGAGAGTATAGGTTAAAATGCCTCTATAGTATTTCCTAAATTATACCTATAAACTGGGTGAATTTATTATAGTCTTTTTTATAGGGGGGCTGCGTTATAACTACAAACTCAATAATATAAGTTCTAAAGTTTAGATAGAATTTAATAAAATAGCATACTTACTATACTTTTATAGATAAGTAAGTTTCATAAAAGAATTAAAGAATTAGCTACTAGTTATTAAACTCTTTATAAAGACTAGTCTATACCTTCTTAAATATTAACTTAGTCTTTATAAATAAAATAGCTTTCTATATCTCTAAAACTCTATAATAAGTATAAGGGGTTTTCCTATCTATAGTAATATAGATATAAGCTTAATCCTTATTACTAAGTTAAGCCTCTATTTATATAGCTGGTTTATTCTCCTTAGATATACTATTATTAATAATATAAAAATATCTTTTTTACTATTTTTACTTAGCTTAAAGTAAGATATTTAAGTTAATATAGTAGATATAGAGTACTAAAAGGTTTAGTAAAGATATTTCTAGGCTATAAAAGCCTTAGTAGCCTACTTAGCTTTAATATAATTAGCTCTATTATATATAGTATAGTATTATCTATACTATTACTATTCTACTAATCTATTTAGCTAGAGTATATATTTAACTTTATATAAGGGTTTATTTATTAATAGGAATATATAGAGTTTCTTTATTATTATCCTTAACTAGTAGAGAGTATAGATCAAAGTGCCTCTATAGTGTTTCCTAAATTATATTTATAAACTAAGTGAATTTATTATAGTCCTTTTTGCAGGCAAGCTATATTATAACTATAAACTTAATAAATATATTAACTTAAGTAAGTAGTAATTTAATAATTAGCTTAAAAACCTTAAATATAAATAAGTTTCATATATTTATAAATAGTAATAAAGAAGGTTTCATTTTTAATAGAGTTTATAAAACTAGAGTTTGATATAAAGATATATAGCTTCTTAGAGAGCTTTATTAATAAAGAAGTAAGTATAGTAAAAAGGATTTAATGTTTTATATATAGAGTAGTAAACTCTATATCTCTTATTATTAATAAATATATTTATGTAACTATAATAAGTTAATATTAAGCTTTTGCTCTGGATTAACTATATAGTATATAAAGCTAAATATAATTTAGAATTAAGCTACTTTAAGCTTTATTAACTAATAATTAAGCTTCTCTATAAGCTAAATAAATATACTAACTCAGTATAAAAGTAATATATTATACTTAAAGAAAAATATAAATATTATAATATCTTAGAGTTATATACTTAGTTAATAATATATATATTTATTAATAAGAAAGATTTTATAGTTATTATAAATCTCTTATAATATTCTATTTATATTAAGTAACATTATTACTATAAGTAATTTAGTTTATATTATAATATGTTAAGAGCAAAGAGCTAAATAAATATAGAGAGTAATAAATATATTATTAATAATACTATAATAAATAACATAGTTAGAGTTTATATATTAAAAATATATTATAAAGAAAAAGCTTTAAGTATATTAATAATAACTAGTAGAATTTAGTATATTAATATTTAAACTTTTAGCTAATAAGAAAATAGAGATATTTTGCGCCTAAGAAAGTTATATATCTAACTCTAAACGTTATATATCTCTAATAATTACCTTTTATTATTAATATATACTTAAGAAACTTTAAGATCTAGCTAGAGCTAATTAGCTTACTGAGTATAAATAAGATATTATAAAAGATTTATAACAACTATAAAATCTTTTTAATTAAGAACTTTATATATTATTAACTTACTACTTAACTTTAATATATTATAATATTTATATTTAGCTCTAAGTATAATCTATTTAGCTTAAAGAAAAGCTTAACTAATAGTTAATAGAGCTTAAAGGAGCTTAATTCTAAACTATATTTAGCTTTATATATTATATAATTAGTATACAGTAAAAGCTTAATATTAACTTATTATAGTTATATAAATATATTTATTCATAGCAGGAGATATAGAGCTTATTACTCTATATATTAAATACTAACTCTCTTCTACTTTATTTCTTTAAGAAGCTATACTTCTTTATATTAAACTATATTCTTATAAACTCTACTAAGTAATAAATCTTTTTTGCTATTATTTACTAAGGATTTAAATTTATTAATATTTAGGGATCTTAGATTTCTAGTTAATACTCTTTTTAGTTAAGTTTATATCTATATTAAGAATAATAGATTTGGAATTATCTAGTGTTATAAGTATAAATCTTATAGCTAGCTAATATAAAATATTATTTAATATAACCAATTTAGAGATCTTTACTAAAATAAAAATAATAAGCTATAATAATAAAAGTTTTAGAAATATAAATATATATAATAAGTTATTATAGAAGTATATAAAGAGATAAGATAGCTCTTAAAACTTTATCTTAATTTAAAGTATAGTTAATATAATCACTTATTAAGCTTTATATTAAATAATCAGAAGAACTCATAAAAGCTATAATTAAGAGTACTAATTATAAAGTTAATATTTAAGTATATAGTATATATCTTATTATCTAAGAGTAGTTCCTTAAGTCTAACCTAGCTTAAAGAGATATTTATAACACTAAAGTATATATTAATTATTAAAGACTTAATGGTTATTTACTAACTATAATATTTATTAAGCTTTTTAATAAGTAATAAATTCTATATATAGTAAGATAAGTAGATACTAAGCTTATTAATTTATAAACTTTATATAAACTCTCTCTTATTGCTTCTAGATATAGAAATAGTTCTTAGAGTTTCTAAGCTTTGATAATATTAATAATACTAACTATTTTAAGCTTTCTCTCTTTTAACTAATAAAGTAAACTTATTTTAGTTCTGTTTTTAATACTATATTTAGTTTTCTCAATAATATATAGGCTAAATAGCCCTAGTTTTTTTAAATAGTATTTCATAGCTTATTTAATAAAATAATATTTACTAGCTTAATATTATTATTATAAACTTTAATAAATAAATAAAACCTCCTCTTAATAATATATTTATAGAAATATAGTAATAGCTCTATATTTACTATATTAACTTAAAATATCTTACTTTAACCTAAATATAGATATATTAAGAAGTATAATTATATCTTTAGTAATAATATATCTAAGATAGATAAACTAGCTTTATAATTTAGAAGCTAAACTAAATAATAAAAATTAAGCTTATCTCTATATTACTATAAATAAGAAAACTCTTTATATTTACTATAGAGTTTTAAAAATATAGAAAGCTATTTTATTTACAGAAATTAAGTTAGTATTTTAAAAAGCATAAGCTAGCTTTATAAAAAGTTTAATAACTAATAACTAATTTTTTAATATCTTTATAGACCTTATTTATCTATAATAATATAATAGTATATAATAGCCTCTAGCTACTATATAGTAATTTTACCTACTTTATAATAGATTTTCTAACTTTATGCCTCTTAATAATATATATAGTCTTTAGTTATATAATTATAACTCTTCTAACTATAGCTATACTTATAAATACCTATTTATAGCTTTATAATTCTTAACTCTATAGTTTAATAATAATATCTATTAACTTATCCTCTTATCTATTATCTATACTACTATTAAATACTATCTCTATTACTACTTTATTTACTAGCTATACTATTATTAATAATACTCTCTTTATTAGTTAGTATAAGCTATACTTACTAATCTCTAAAGAGCTACCTCTGCCTTAATATTATAGAGGGTTTATTTAAAGAAGGACTACTCTATAGAGTACTTAAGGACCTATTTAACCTCTACTACTAAGTTTACTTACTTATTTATAATAAGTTAATATATCTATAAGTTCTCTATAGAGATATTAATAAAAACTCTCTTAAAAGCTAGACTAATAATATACTCTTAGTATTATCTGGACTACTTAATAAAATAGAGTATTTTATTAATTATATTAATACTAAACTTTATTATAATCTTTTATATATTATTAATAATACTAGATATACTTTATATATAGCTGTTATATTAATATACTAGGTTTAATATTAATACTTTAGAGAACTTATTAGAGATTATAGAATAAGGATAAAGAAAAGAGATAGATATAAAGCTCTATTTATAGAGCTTTTTATATTTCTAGCTATAAGAACCTCTTAGGAGGTTAAGGAGTTATTTCTTATATATACCTTACTAAAAGGTTAACCTTTAGGTAAGGAGTTATTAGATATTTTATATGGTAATATATATAGTATTTTACTAAATAGTTTACCTTTTAGGTATTTTTTATAATACCTTACTAAAAGGTTTAGTAAAGATATTACTATAAAAGTCTTAGTAGCCTACTTAGCCTTAATATAATTAGTTATAATATAGCCTCTCTATAAAAAAGACTACTAAATTCACCTAGTTTATAGATATAATTTAGGAAATACTATAGAGATACTTTAATCTATACCCTCTACTAGTTAAGGATAATAATATAGAAACTCTATATATTTCTATTAGTAAGTAAACTCTCTAAATATTATAATATTAGATATATATTCCACCTAAATAGACTAGTAGAATAGTAATAGCGTGGGTAATACTATACTATATATTATTAGTAAGTAATTACTTGACTTTAAATAATAATTAATTAGTAGAAGCTTTATTATTTTAATTTTAAATAGACTTTAATTTATAATTATAAAAAGAGATAAATAACTTTTTTATTATTTAAGTTATTATAGAAAGTAAGAGTATTTATAAATTTAAATTTAGTATTCTCTTTATATAAATTATTTTTTATTATATTAATAGTCTTAGCTTTAATAATAATTTTAAAAAAGAAAGCACCAAATTATTATTAATTTATAAGTAAATAGTAAAGACTAAAAGAATAGAAATAAAACAATTAAAGTTAGTAATATTATTAATATCTTTAATTATTCTTAATAATATAAATTAAGCTTAAGAGGAACTTTTATTAAATAATAAGCTAAATATAGTAGAGAGAGCTATAATACTTCTCTATTTTGTTTTTTATTAAAGATAGTTATTTTAATATCTTTAATAATATATAACGAAAAATATTATATTAAACTTACTTTATTATAATTAGTTAGAATTATAAATATATTATAAAGATTATAGTTAATAAGATTATTATTATAAAATTTAAAATATAGTAACTAAAATTAAATTTATAGACTTACTTAGTTTTAGTATAGCTTAGCGCTCTATATATATAGTAAAGCTCTAGCTATAGTTACTTACTTCTTAATATCTTTATTCAGTAACTTAATAATATTTATTTTTAGTAATATTTATAGTTATTTAGTAGTATTTATACTAACTGCTATATATATTTAGTAGCAATATATATAATAATACTTATATTAAACTTATAAAATATTTCTTATATAAAAAAGTAAAGTATAATAAGATTCTATTATAATATATTATTCTTAATCATATTAATATATATATTTAGAAAAATATTTTAATATATTTAATTTCTAAAGTTATATAACTATTATTATAGATCTATTTATATTAGAATATTAATATCATTATAGTTATAGTGCTATAGTTATTAACTATATTAAGTAATAAATCCTCTTAATTATTATATATTAAAACTTTGAAATTAATAGTATATAGAGAGCTTAAACTTATGGTTAGTATTTTTCCTATAGAATTAATATATATTTCAAAGATAAGAAATTTAGAATACTTTAATACTATAGCTATATATTATATACCTAGTTAATATAATATTTACTCTAATATAACTAATTTATAAATTCTTACTAAGATAAAAGTAAGAAGCTATAGTAATATTAATCTTAGATATATAAATATAAATAGTAATTTATTATAGAAATATATAAAAAGAAAAAATAGCTCTTTAGACTTTATTTTAAGTTAGAGTATAATTTATATAATTATTTTAGAAAGTCTTAAACTTTTATTTTATTTTTTTCAAAATAGATTAAAGAATATATTAAAGCTATAATTAAGAATATTTATTATAAGTTAGTATTTATATATACAATATATTTATTATTAAGCTTCTTACTACTATATAGTAATGGTACTTACTTTATAATAAACTTTTTAACTCTATGCTTATTAATAATATATATAGCCTTTAGTTATATAATTTTCTCCTAACTATATATATATAAATATATACTTATTATACTTATTATACTACATAGGTTTATAATATTTAACTTTGTAGTTTAATAGTAAAATAGTTTTTAATTACTAAATTATCTTTAATATAAGTTATATTTACTAATCTCTAAAAAGCTACTTATTTAAAAAAAAGCTACTATATAGAGTAAGTATATAATAACTTAATTAATTCCTATTACTAAGCTTACTGATTTATATATAGTATAATTATATATCTAGAGGTTCTCTATAGAAATATTAAAGAGAGCTCTATAAAAAGTTATATTAATATTATATAAATAAATTAGAGAAAGAGTAAGTTTCTTAACTATATTAATATTTAACTATATAGCAATCTATTCTGTATTATTATTAATAGTTATTATATATTTTAAATATCTTTAGTATATTTATATATAAAGTATAGTATGAATATATTAAAGAATATATTATAAATTCATAGAGAAAAGAAACGAGAGATAAATATTAAGTTTATAGTTATAATATAGCTCTGGTTAAAAAACCTATAATAAATTCACTTAGTTTAGAAATATAATTTAGGAAACACTATATAAGTACTTCAACTTACACTCTTTATTAGTTAATTAAGAATAATAATATGGAAACTCTATATATTATTAAGTTTATAGTTATAACGCAGCCTCCCGCAAAAAAAAACTATAATAAATTCACCTAGTTTATATATATAATTCGGGAAACACTATAGAGGCACTTTAATCTATGCTCTCTACTAGTTAAGGATAATAATATATAAACTCTATATATTTCTGCTAGTAAGTAAACCCTTATATAAAGTTAGATACACGCTCTAGCTAAATAGACTAGCAGAATAGTAATAGTGCAGGAAATATAATTAATAAGCAAACTCTTAATATAAAGTTAATATATACTCTAGCTAAGTATATTAATAGAATTATAATAGCGTGAGTAAATAACACTATACTATATATAATAAAACTAATTATATTAAAGCTAAATAGGCTACTAAGGCTTATATAGTAATACTTTTACTAAACCTTTTAGTAAGGTACTATAAATATTACTATATAAGAGATAACTTCTTAACTTAGGGCTATATATATTATTAGGATATTATAAAGTTTATTATAAAGTAGCTAAGATTACTATACAGTTACTAAAAGCCTAAGAGATAATTAAAAAGCTCTATTTATAAAGCTTTTTATACTTCTAGCTATAAAAACTTCTTAAGAAAGACTTTTTTATTTAAAAAGTTATTTCTTATTTAATAGTATTTATTTTATTAAAAGGTTAACTTTTTAAGTATTTCTAAGCTATAAGAGTCTTAGTAGCCTATTTAGCTTTAGTATAATTAGCTTTATTATATATAGTATAGTATTATTTACTTATACTATAACTATTCTATTAGTTTAATTATCTAGAGTATATATCTAGTTTTATAATATTAATTAAGTTTATTTATTAAGAATAATATATAGAGTTTCTAAATTATAACTTTTAATTAATAGAGAGTATAAACTAAAATACTTATATAGTATTTTCTATAATATATTTATAAAGTAAATTTATTTTAGACTATAAACTTAATATATATTATTACTTAAGAATAGCGCTCTAGATTTAATAAAACTTAAAGAGATATTTATAATATTAAAAGTATATTATAATAGTAAAAAGCTTAATAAATACTATATTATCTACTAACTATAATAGTAAGAAACTCTATATATAGTAAAATAGATAGATAATAAGCTTAACTAATTTATATACTTTATATAGACTTTTCTCTATTACCTCTAGATATAAAAATAATTTCTAAATATTTCTAGGTTTTATAATAACTATAATACTAACTATTTAAAGCTTCTTCTTCTAAGCTATAAAATAAACCTATCTTAATCCTAACTTTAATATTATATTTAGTTATATTAATAATAATTACCTTAAAGAGTTCTAGTTCTTTTTTTATATTATTTAGTAGCTTACTTAATAATATATTACTTACTAATTTATTATTAATATTATTATAAATATTAAGAAATAAATAAATAAAAACTATATAAGTAATATATATCTAGAAATAGAATTATAGCTTTATATCTACTATAGTAACTAAAATATCTTACTTAAAGTTATATAAATATAAATAAATAATAATATACCTAAAGATAATAGACTAGCTATATAAATAAAAACTTAATTAAATAATAAAAATCAAACTTATCTTAATATAAATATTAATTAAGTTTCCTTATAAAGAAACTATAATAGATTTACTTACTCTATACATATAATTTAGGAAATATTATATAAATACATATTTCTATAGAGGATCTATAGATATATAAGTATATTATAAGTAAGTAAGTAAACTTAGAAATAAAAGTTAAATAAGTCCTTAAGTATTCTATAGAGTAGTGTTTTTCTAAATAAAATCTCTATAATACTAAAGTAAGGATAGCTTCTTAGATCTTAAATATTAATAAATATAGGTTATATTAAATAATAAGAGTATTATCAATAAGAATACAGTTAGCTAATAGTAATATCCTTAGTTAATAATAATATAGTAATAAAGATAATATTAATAATATAAATAATTAATTAGGAGATAAGTTAATAATTTAGTAATTTATAGTAATTAAGTAATTAAAGATTATATTAGTATAAAATTATAAAGTTAAAAAGAATATATAAATAAAGCTATAGTTAGAGAAGTTATAACTATATAACCAAAGGATATATATATTCTTAAGAGGTATAAAGTTAAAACATTTATTAAAGAATAAGTAAAATTACTATATAATAGCTAGAGATTATATTAATATAAATAAAATAGCTTCTTATATTTCTTCTAGAGTTTAATAAATCTAGAAAACTATTTTCTTTCTAAAGATCAAGTTAACATTAAAGAAGATATAAACTAATCTTTATAGAGAGAAGATATAAAAGATATATTATTTTATTAAATCTTATTTAAACTCTAGAATTTATATTATATTAAATATTAAAATAAATAATTATAATATTAAGGAATATTAATTAAATAGCTTAAGCTATTATAACTTACTAATTAATCTTATATAAAGTATAGTTTAGAATTATAAATTAATTCTCTTAAATATTTATATTTAAATTAAAGTAGTTATATTTTAAAGATACTTTAAGCTACAGTTAGAATATTTTAGTAAACTTAATATAATATTTTATATAAAACTTTATATTTTAGGAATAAATAAATATAAATTTATAAAGAAGTTTCTATTTATTAATAGAAGATTATAGTTAATATTTCTTAAAGATTATATTTATAACTATTCTTACTAAAAGGTTTAGTAAATCTAATATTAGCTATAAGACCCTTAATAGCCTATTTAGCTTTAATATAATTAGCCCTATTATATATAGCATAGTATTATTTACCTATATAATTACTTTTTTACTAGTTTATTTAGCTAGAGTATATATCTAAGTTTACATAAGGGGTTGCTTACTAATAGAAATATATAGAGTTTCTATATTATTATCCTTAACTAGTAGAGAGTATAGATTAAAGTGCCTTTATAGTATTTTCTAAAGTATATCTATAGACTAAGTAAATTTATTATAGTCTTTTTATAGAGAGGCTATATTATAACTATAAACTTAATAAGCTTAATATAGTATATTAATTATTATTATAATATATCTATTAAATCTATCTATTTAGCTTTCTAACTTAATAGAAAGCCTTATTTAACAAATAGTTATAATTACTATTCTTTAATATAAATATAATAATAAGCTTTAATAAGTATAACTAACTATAACTATAACTAATATAATTAAGTAATTCTTAGTAGATATATATCTAGTAGAGATAAAGAGTTTCTTAAATAGTATTCACTATATCACATAGCCCAGACCTCCTCTAGAGCTCTCAGCGCTACTAGCGCCACCCTCTAAGCACCACACCCACTACACAAGGCTCTATATATAGACCCTCACCCATAGCCACTCCTTTTCTACTATAATAAACAACTTCTTCCCACTTACCCTGCACCTATACATATAATAGTTATAAGCCTAGCTCTACTAACCACCCAGTTTACCTCTAACTATTACCTATAAGTATAGGAGAGTTAATCTCATATATACTTATTCCCTCTACTCTTCTTATATACCTACTATATTATACTAATTTGCACACTATATTATGCTAACTTATACACCCACTATATTACACTAACTTACACACTATAATATACCTATATATACCTATCTAAGGGTCTAAACCCTACTACCAGGAGTCCCCTATATACCTACTTCACTACACCACACCCACTATGCCATACCTACTATACCATACTACACCACACCTGCCACACCACACCTGCTTTACTTTGCTATACTATGCCACACCTACTATGCTTACTATACCTGCTTTACTATACTAAGCTATACCCACTTTACTATGCTATGCTACACCCACTACACCACACTACGCCTACTATAACCCCCTCTATTATACTTAATTTTTCCTTTATTATATAATCACTCTATATACTAGTGCTGTAACACTAAAAACTATACCTATAGGATAGTACGTTTTCCTAAGTATATTATACTATTAAAGACTATACCTATAGGCTAGTATAATATATATTTACTAGGCTTATATATCTAATAAGCCCCTTTAGTAATAACTAGAGGCAGCCCCCCTTATATTACTAATATCTTACTATATGCTATAAGTATTATATACACCCTATTATAGATAGCTTCTTCTTTTCTATTTAGAACTAGCTTCACAGAGACCACTCTACTAGCCTGCTCTGCTATTTCTAGGGGGATATGTTATATAGCCCAGACCTCCTCTAGAGCTCTTAGCGCTACTAGCACCACCCTCTGAGCACCACACCCACTATGCAAGGCTCTATATATAAACCCTCACCTATAGCCACTCCTTTTCTGCTGTAATAGATAACTTCTTCCCACTTGCCCTGCGCCTATATGTGTGACACACTAAGAGATTAGAGAGTGAATAAGTAGTAATATTAAAGATAGTAGTAATATTAATAATATATAGAGTTACTTTACTCTTAAAGGAAATAATATTATAGATAGTT
Organism: Colletotrichum neosansevieriae; assembly: GCA_036785495.1. NCBI lineage: Eukaryota > Fungi > Ascomycota > Sordariomycetes > Glomerellales > Glomerellaceae > Colletotrichum > Colletotrichum neosansevieriae. The sequence continues at coordinate 68,821 of JAVHLV010000131.1, read as the reverse complement.
TTATAATTAAAGTAATAATTATCCTTTAGTAAGAATTCAAACTTCTAGAGAGCTTTAGTATTTAGTTAGTGGTATTAATAGATACTTAACTACTATAGTTTAAACTAGATAGTTAGTATCATATAGGAAAATAACTAACTTATTAATAGCGGGGCAGCTAAATTAGTAATATAATTACTAAAGCTTCTCTTTATTAAGAAGAAGTTAAAAATAGCTCTATTTATATATAACTAGAGTAGTAAAATTACTTTAAAATAAGTTATTATAAAAGTTATTAAAGTAAATACTTTAAGTAAATCTATTATAATATAATAACTTATTATTAGCTAGTAATAGAGACTCTAGTAAGACTTAAATTTAGTATAATACTCTAGAAAGCTTCCTTAAAGTGTTTATTATTAAGTATAAATAATAAAGAGGGGGAAGAGGTTCTAAATAAAATAAGCTAAGTAGAAGAAAGAGTAAGCTTAGGATTAGTAGCTAGATTAATATCTATAGCTATATTAAAAGCAGCTTAGTTTAGTAGTAAATTAGTTAATTAACTATTATTAACTATAAATATAGTATTATTAATAAATGTAGTAAACTTATATAGTATAAGAAGCTGGATAACCTCTTAGGAGGTTAAGGAGTTATCTCTCGTGTGCACCTTGCTGGAAGGTTTACCTTTTGGGCGTTTTTTCCAGGCCACGAGAGCCTCAGTGGCCTGCCTATTCAGCCCTAATATAATCGGTCCCGTTACATGCGGCGCGGCGTTGCCCGCGCTGTTACTGTTCTGCTGGTCTATTTAGCTAGAGCGTGCGTCCGACTTTATATAGTAATATTTAGAGGGTTTGCTTACTAGCAGAAATATATAGAGTTTCTGTATTATTATCCTTAACTAGTAGAGGGCATAGGTTAAAATGCCTCTATAGTGTTTCCCAAATTAACTAAATTATAAAACTTATTATTACAATAAGTAGTTATTTCTTTAAGTAAAATTATTACTAAACTTTAAGATTTAGAGTACTATAATATAAAGTTAACTACTAATAAATATTAAATAATATATATATAGTAATATTAAACTATATTTAAGTCGCTAAGGAGTTATATAACTATTTATATATTCTTATATCTTATATTACTTCTTTTACTACTTTATAGTTTATACTATAAATATAATAAAAAGGAAAAGAAATATAAAGCTTTATTAATAAAGCTTTTTATACTTATAGCCATAAACACCTCTTGAAAAAACTCTTTTTAGTTAAAGAGTTATTTTTTATATAATAATATTTATAATACTATAGTAAAAGGTTAATTATTTAAATTAAGAAGTTATTTTTTATATACTTATATTTACTTTATTAAATAGTTAACTTTTATATTAAATAGTTATTCTATATATAGTAAAATTTACTTTACCAAAATATTAAATAAATATATTACTATGGATACTTTAATAGTAAATTTAACTTTAATATAAATATCTTTATTATATATAATATATAGTTTATATTATTTTTATCTCATTAATTTATTTAGCTAGAGTATATATTAAACTCAATAAAATAGTGTATTAATTACTAAAAATATATAAAGTTTCTATAGTATATTTTAAACTATATTCATAAACTAAGTAACGTTATTATAGCTTTTTAATAAATATAAGCTTTATAGCTTTTATTAATTTTTATTTTTATACTATATAGCTTTATAATATATAAATATTTATAAATATTTATTAATAAAAGCTATTATTAATTAATTAGTAAAATATTTGTATAAAATATTAATAACTATATATTTTATTATCTTTTTATAATAACTAAAAACTGAAATATTAATTAATAAACTTATAATAAAAGTTTATAAAAAAAACTAAATTTAAATCTTAAATATTATATAATGAATTTAGGCATAGATTTTAGATATTATAATATTCTTTCCTAATTATATTTATTAAAATACTTAGAAAATCTAAAAATTTAAAGTCCTTTAAGATTTTCTAAGATTCTTTAAGTATTAAGTTTATAGTTCTAACACAGCCCCCTGCAAAAAAGACTATAATAAATTCACCCAGTTTATAGATATAAATTAGGAAACACTATAGAGACACTTTAATCTATACTCTCTACTAGTTAAGAATAATAATATAGAAAGTCTATATATTCTTATTAATAAGTAAACTCTCTAAATATTATAATATAAGATATATACTCTAGCTAAATAGACTAGTAGAATAGTAATAGTATAAATAATGCTATACTATATATAATAGAGCTAATTTTATTATAGCTAGCTAGATAGGCTACTAAGGCTCTTATAGCCTAGAAACACCTTTTCTAAACCTTTTAGTAAGGTACTATAAATACCTAAAAGGGCAACCTTTTAGTACTTAACTAAAAAGGTTTTTCTTAAGAGGTTTTTATAGCTAGAAGCATAAAAAGCTCTACTACTATAAATAGAGCTTTCTACTTATTCCTCTTCCTTATCTTTATTAAGCTATAATAAGTTCTCTAAGATATTAATACTATACTTAGTATATTAGTATACTAGCTATATATAAAATATATTTATTATTATTAATAATATATAAAAGATCATTATAAAGTTTAGTATTAATATAATTAATAAAATCCTCTATTTTATTAAGTAGCCTAAATAATACTAAGAGAGTATTAATAATAATAGTATATCTAATAGATAAAGTAGTAATAGAAATAGTATTAATACTATAGATAATAAATAAGTAAATAATTTAATAATTTAGTAATCTATAGTAATTAAATAATTTAAAACTATATTATTAATAAATTATAAAGTTAAAGGTTATAAAGCTAGGTATATATAAGTAGAGCTATTGTTAGGAGAGTTATAAGTATATAACTAAAGGCTATATTTACTACTACAAGATATAGAGTTAGAAGGTCTATTATAAACTAGGTAAAATTACTATATAGTAGAATAAGATTAAGAGTCTACTTCTTAAAACTTATATTACTATATTCTTAACTTTAAAATAACTATAGCTTTCTATAGCTAGCTAAATAATAATATTTAATTACGTTTTATTTAATTAGTAATATTTATAATTTATACTTAACTAAAGTAATATTTAGTTTATACTAGCTAAGAAAAATAGATATTGTTTTAATTAATAAAATAAGTAAACACTTTAGTTATTTACTGCTTCTTAATAATAGGTTAAAAGCAAATTAAATATCTTAAAAATAAATAGAGTAATAAAGAAGTAAAGTGATAAAAAGTAGTTATAGCTAAGTATTTAGTGAAACAGAAGGTAAGAAAAAGCATTAATAATAATTAATAAAATAAAGAAACTTAAGTTTAATTTAAAATTTATAATACTTTAAAAAAAGAGTTTATTTTAAAATTTATAAGTCTTAATAGGAATAATTAAAGATTATAAAGAAATAAAAGTATTAAGAAGTAAAGCTTATTCTTTAGCCTCTAGCTACTATATAGTGATTTTACCTACTTTATAACAGACCTTCTAACTCCACACTTATTAATAATATATATTATAGCTACACTTATATATATCTATCTATAGCCTTATAATCCTTAACTTTATAGTTTAATAATAATATCTATTAACTAATCCTCTTATCTATTATCTATGCTGCTAATACTATCTCTATTACTGCTTTATCTACTAGCTATACTATTATTAGCAATACTCTCTCTATTAGTTAGTATAAGCTATACTTATTAATAAACCCTAAATAGCTACCTCTGCCTTAGTATTATAGAGGGTCTATTTAAAGAAAGGCTACTCTATAGAGTATCTAAGAACCTATCTAATCTCTGCTACTAAGTCTACTTACTTATTTATAATAAGTTAGTATATTTATAAGTTCTCTATAGAGGTATTAATAAAAGCTCTCTTAAGGGCTATACTAATAATATACTCTTAGTATTATATAGAGTTGAAGCATCTAAAGAATGTACTAAATTAGGCATTAGTGCTGTAATTTGTTTATGTTTCTTCAGGTGCTATGCGTGAAATACATAAATTAATCATGAATACATTGTTTGGTAGAACTGGTATGAAGGAACTAGTTGAAGTAATAGAGTTTTATTAACTACATTAATACTAAACTTTATTATAATTCTTTTTTATATTATTAATATTAATAAGTATACCTTATATATAGCTAGTATATTAATATACTAGGTTTAATATTAATATCTTAGAGAACTTACTATAGATTATAAAATAAGAATAAGGAAGAGGGATAGATATAAAGCCCTACTGATAGAGCTTTTTATACTTCTAGCTATAAGAACCTCTTAGGAAGTTAAGGAGTTATCTCTTATATATATAGCACCTTACTAAAAGGTTAACCTTTTAGGCATTTCTAGGCTATAAGAGCCTTAGTGGCCTACTTAGCCTTAATATAATTAGCTCTATTATATATAGCATAATATTACCCACGCTATTACTGTTCCACTAGTCTATTTAGCTAGAGTATATATCTAACTATATAATATTTAGAGAGGTTGCTTACTAATAGAAATATATAGGGTTTCTATATTATTATTCTTAACTAGTAGAGAGTATAGATTAAAGTGTCTCTATGGTGTTTCCTAAATTATATCTATAAACTGGGTGAATTTATTATAGTCTTTTTTGTGGGGGGCTGTGTTATAACTATAAACTTAAAGCTTATTATTTTACTTTATAAATATTTATAGACAGATATATTTTCTAATTAATATAACTTATACTTAGTTATCTAAATATTATATCTATATATTAATTACTATTATTAAACTATAAAGTTAAGAATTATAAATATATAAGCTAATTACTAAGTATATATAAGTATAGCTATAGTTAGATTAAGTAGTTAGTAACTTAAGAGGTTTATAGAAATTATATAACTAAAAACTATATATATTATATTATAATATACTTCACAGCACTCTCAGCTTTATAAGGCTGTAGTGGCTATACACTATGGTGTGTGATTATATAATCACTCACTATAGACTATTTCACTACACTTTTCGCGTGCACTAATCTATAGCTAAGATAGTTACTCCTTATAACTTACCCTCACCCCTATCTATAGCTTATAATAGTTATAAGCCTAGCTCTATAGCTTATAAATACCCCTCTAACCTCTCTAAGCCTAAAGAAGGGCAAGCAGCTTTTCTCTTATTATCTTTTACCTATTTAAAATATCCTTATAATACTTAAAACCTTTTTAAAGTAACTTTATAATAATAGCTATATACTCTTTAATAATCTTCTCACTAAAAGCTAGGCTTTAGGGCTTTACTAACTAGCCTTATTAGTACCTTAATCTATACTTATTTATATAGAGTAAGGATATTTAGAAATATCTTAATCTTAATAGCTCTAATATTAAGAAGCTTTCTAATGCTCTTAAGAGCACTCTAACTATTTAGGAGTTTATAGATAAGTAGAATATCTATCTCTAAGCTAAGTATAAAACTAATCTTATTAAGTATAAAGTAGCTCTCTATAAGTAGAAAGCTAAGGAGAATCTCTCTTAGATACTCTATAAGACTACTAAATAGAAAAACTCTATTAATATTACTAAGAGTAAGGAGTTTAATACTCTCTAATATATCAATAAAGCTAGCTATACTACTTCTAAGCTTATAAAGCTAACTTTATTAACCTTTATTAAGTATAAAGATAAGTAAAGTAATATACTTAAGTTCCTCTCTATTAATAGTATAAACCTCTCTTTATAGATTGCTTTATACTATAACTACTAGGTACTTATCTATTAAACTATTAATATAATCTACCTTAAGGCTATAAGTATAAAGCTTAATAATATTAATAATAAGTTCTAGATTAACCTTTAGAATATACTCTACTTCCTTAAATAGTAACTTATCTACTTTAATAATAATATATAGAAATAAATATACTAAAACTATAAGGATATTCTAAAGCATACTAAGAGCACTACTTAATCTATAGAGTAGTATAGAGAGTAATACTATATCTATAAGCTAGCAGTAAGCTAGAATATTACTAATACTGAGGGAAGCTATAGTAGATATACTTTTCTTAAGGCAGTATATTATAGAATTGCTATTTAGTTACTTAAGCAGAAGAGATTAAAATACCTTACCTCTTACTTAAAGAGCTTAGAATTATTATTCTTATTAAGATCTATAGTAAGCTAGCTATTACTAAGAGTTTTAGTAAATTGCTTAAAGTCTATACTACTCTTATAGACTACTCTAACTTAAAGGATCTACCTTAAGCCTTATAGGCTACTTTAGATACTTTCTTTCTAGCAGTAATAGTTAAAAAGATCTCTAGCTACCTCTATAGATAATACTATAGATAGACTCTATAGAACTATAGCTATAGTAAATACTATAGCAGTAACTAGAGTAGGTATAGTAATAGCAGTAATACTAGTAACTAAGAGTAACTCCCTAATAATATCTCTTACTATATTATTAACTAAGCCCTTTTTAAAAATAAAAGCTAAGCAGCCTAAGTTTATTCTATAATATTTATATTCTTTAAGGAGCTATATACTCTCTCTAATAGTATTATTCTAGATAACTATAGAGCTCTTTATATTATTAATAATAAGAGAAAGCTAGTCCTCAGTATCTTTATATACTTATATAATAATAAGGTAATTAAGAATTAGTAGTATAAATATACTAATTATTAAATAAGATACTTAAGTTATTTAGGATATATTTAAAGACACCTCTTTAGATAAAAAGAGCACTCTAACCTTAAATAATATTATTATTATTAAAAATATATATATTAATATTATCTTAGAAGTATTTCTCTTTAGGATAAATATTTAGTATAATAGGTATAACTACTCTCTATAGTTTAGTAAGCTAGATAAGTCTGCTTATATAAAGTAGCTACTATATAAAGGTAACCTAGTCTTCTTTGAATATAAATCTATCTCTATCTATCTACCTAATCTTAGTATTTCTATAAATAGTATAGATATTATAGCTCTCTTAAATAACTAAAAGTTAGTATACTCTTTATACTACTATATAGCTAAAAGGTTTAATAATATATAACTATAGTATCTCTAAGCTAGTTACTTAAGCTAAAGTCCTCTTAGTTACCTTATATATAATACTTAGGGGGTGAGAATTAAGACTCTATTATATATTAAATATAAATTCTATACTTAAGTATATACTTAGTAAGTTATCTTATATAGTATATCTGAGGCTAGATTACTCTATTTCTATTACTATATAGCTTAGAATCTCTTTAATTACTAAAAGCTTAATAAACTATATATCTAGATACTTCTTATTAAGGATAAGTATAGTAGAAAACTCTTTAGAATTCCCTTAGTCTTAAAAGAGTATAATAAAGTATTTAAGGCACTCTAGATATTTAAACACTAGATATAAAAATAGTAAGGCCTTACTATTTATAAAATCTACTATAATATTAAGTATATTATTATTACTATATAAAGCTTTACTTAGTATAAATAATAAGTAGAAAAGCTTAGAATTAAACTTAAGCTTTTATTTATAAACACTAAGGAGCTAGTAAGTAGTAGAGAGTATACTAGTTTAGAAATTATTCTAAAAGTACTTATAATACTAACTACTGCTTACTTACTAAAATATCTTATCTTAGAGACTTAGAGAGTAGTAGTCTTTATCTTTAATATTAATCTATATACTATAAATAACTAGTAAAGCTCTATTTAGAAAAAACTGAAGTAGTTCTAGAACTATTTTTAATAGTAATAACTAAACTTTATGCTTACTATATATTAAGACCTATATCTATACTAGGGAGGCCTATATATCTATAGCTATAGAGCTTACCCTCTTAAAGAGAGTTATAAAAATGGTATTAAAAATACTAATAAAGTTAACTCTAAGGTTTATCTTAGATACTTTATAGAATATATACTAGAAATATATACCCTATATAGAATCTGGGTTTCTATACTTAACTAGGTTATTATTATATATAATATATACTTTAATAAGTTAAAATTCTACTCTCTAGATAATAAGAAGGAGGCTATAGATATCTAAAGTGCCTAAATAATTATTAATAAGGTTAAAATACCTATTAAATCCTCTAATATAGTCCTTAAGACCTTAGGGATATTTAATAAAATAAATAGTAACTTTATAATAAATAAATAAACTATTAATAAGCTTAAGTTCTCTATACTAGCTACTTTTTATAGTTTAGAAACACTTTATATTATTACTAAGATATATTCTAAGAGTATACTAACTAAAATATAGAGAGGACTACTTACTTCTAAATAAACTCCAAATCCTAAAAGCATATTAGGATTAAGTTTAAACCCTCTATTAATACTAAAGCTCTACCCTAAAGCATAGCATATAATTACTAAGAGTATAGATTTATATCTATCTATTTTAAATACTTAAAAACTAGCTACTTAAATATTTATAAAAAAGAAAAGCTTATAGTAATCTAGATAAAACTCCTCCTTAGTAGCTAAAATAGATTTTTAATCTATCTATTATTAATACTAATAGATTAACTATAAACCTCTAATATAATAGAGCATTAGAGAGCAGTACCTAAGAGTTTTTATAACTCTTTATTTAGAAAAAAGCTTACTAAATAACTACTAGAATCCTTTCTTTATAATCTTTATGCCTAATTAGCATAAAGCTATTACTAAAAGCACTCTTATATATAAAACTCTATATTTTATTATTATAGTATATATATAGAATAACTCTAAGATAGCTAGAAAGCTAAGAGAGCTACTTTAAGATATATTTTAAGAAGCTATAAATAAGAAAATTAATAAGCTTATAGCTAAGAAGATTTAGTATATTATTAACTAGTCTAAGATATACTTAAAGCCTCTCTTCTTAAAGTAGATATATATCTATAAGTTCTAAGGTAACTATCTAAATATCTATAAAGTATAAGTCTATACATAAGGAGATATATAAAACACCTCCTCTCTTAACTTAATCTATACTACTATATTTATAGCCTAAAGCTTATATATAGTAATAGTAATTATAGCCTAGTTTAACTATAAAGTACTCTAATTTAATATTATTAATATATTCCTAAATATAGATATTAACCTAGATAGAGAACTAGTTAGCTACTACCTTCTAGATAGCTTAAAGTAGATTAGTAAGGTTATAGAGCTTAATAAAGCTCTATATAGCCTAAAGAATATACCTCTTTTATAGTATAAAGAATTCTCTATAGCCTTATATAAGCTTAGGCTCTCTCTATATAATAAGGAGCCCTACCTCTTTTAATATAAGCACTATAAGGTTCTAATCCTATTCTATATTAATAATATCCTTATTTTATTTTATTAAGACTATACTTCTAAAGCTTAGAAGCTTATATAAAAGATTAAGTAACTATATAAACTATATAAACTAGGCTCTATTAAATAGTATCTTAGTCTATATATTATATAAGACTAAGTAGCTAAAAAGATTTATCTAGTCTATAACTAGTATATTAAGACTATTATAGAGTGCTTTAACCTCTATAATAATATCTATTCAAGCACTTCTATATTAATTATTAAGCTTATAAAAAACCTTAGTAAGGCTATAAATATCTAAGTTAAGAAGTACTAATTATATATTAAAAGTATTCTATATATAGTAATAATAATATAACTTAATATAGCCTTTACTATAGCATAACTCTCCTGCTTCTTTATAAATCTAAGTATATAACACTTTACTATAGTAAGGTAGTATATTTAGTATCTTTATATAACTTGCTACCTTATAATCCCTTACTAATAATTACTAATAATACCTTATTTACTAATAATAAAGAGACTTATAAATTATTATAAAGCTATATAATAATACTCTTTAATGGTATAATTTAGTAAAACGCAGCTTACTAAATAATATTAATAACTAAAGCAAAGCTTCTAAGCCTTAAATATATACTAAAGAGATAATAGCTCTTTAAAGGCTATACTATAACCTTACTTTAGAGCTTAGAGATATTTAAAAAGTATATTATAATAATTAGCAAACTATTTAACTAATAGTTAGAGAGGGAGAGTATATATTAACCTATCTATAATATATTAATATTTAGAATATATAGCTATACTAAGAGTATATAAAGAGTATTTTTAAAGTGCTCTATATATCTATAGATAAAATACTAATAGATAGGCTTATAAATAGTCTCTCCTAAGCTAAGTTTAAATACTTCTATATATTACTAAACTTAGTAATTACTTACCATATTATTATAATAAAAGAGAAGTAAGTTTAAGAGTATAGAATAAAGCTCTATTTAGCCTAAAGACTAGTAGATATTATCTATAGAGCTATAGCTTCTCTATATATAATAGCTAGATATAAAAGTAATTCTCTTAGATATACTAACCCTACCCCTCCTAAATACTAAATAAAAGTAAAGAGTATTACCTAAAGATATATATTTAATAATAGAAGCGCTTCTCTATATAGATAGCTATAATAAGGTAGTTAATAAAGCTATTAGCTATATTAATAGATAGTTTATAGAGAGCTAAAAAACTCACTAAATAAGTATATATATTAGTAATAATACTACTAGAAAGAGTAGTAGCTATAAAAACCTACTAAGAAAAGCTAGTAAAAACTAGCTCTCCTATAATCTCCTTCTCTTTCTCCTTCTTAAGGATAACCTAGAGAGTATAGTAGTAAAAGGAAAGGCTCTAGATAAATAAGTTAGCACTATACTAAATTATTATATATATATCTATATATCTATATATATATATATAGAATATTTATAATTAAGTTATTACTATTATAGACTTTATAGTAATATCCATAAAGTATAATAGTAGCAGTAGAAAGAAGCTTATAGCTATAGCTAGCTAGGTAGTAGTAGCAGCACTTATTAATATTATAGAAGCAGTAACTAAAGCTTTTATCTATAAATAGTAAGTAAGTATAGCTATAGTATAGATACTCTATAAGCTTACTAGCTCTCTCTAGGATAAGAGAGAAAGTATAAAGCTTCTTAGTAAAGCCTAGGGTTTTCTTATTAATAATAAAAGTAGTTTTCTTCTTAGATATATTATAGTATATACTAGCTATAACCTTAGCCTTCTTAACCTTAGCCTTCTTAGGCTTAGCCTTTTCTAGACTATTATTAATATCTCTAGAGTATATAGAAATAATGTTATAAATATATAGATAGGCTTCTCCTTATTCTTATTCTTATTATTATTCTCTTCCTCCTTAATAGAGAGAGTATACTTATACTTATATACTAGCTTCTTCTTAGAGGCTTTAGCCTCCTCTATTAAAAAGATATTATTAACTTCTATAATATTAAAAAACCCTACTAAATAGTAATAAGCTTATCTTAAGCTAAGTTCTCCTCTATTTTATAGAGAATAGCCTTAACTATTAAGTATTAATATTACTAAAGAGACTATAGAATAATAAAATAAAAGACTTATACTTATTAATCTTATTATTCTTAGGTTCCTCCTGCATAGTAAAAGCAGCTAGCTACTCCTGCTCTATCTTTTTCTTAGCTTTATAGATTATCTTAGTCTTAGTAATATAGTTAGTAACTAGTGCTATAGATTATTTATACTTAGGAACTATTTTTTATAATAGTATTAATAGGTATAGATAGTATTATATAAAGGTAAGTATCTATAATAGTTAGTAATATATATAATAATTCTTTATATATATAAAGAGTTAACTTATAATCTATATAAACCTAGCTATCTTTATAGATAGTTAAGCACTACTAATAGAATTCTGCTGCTTATCTGGATTATATTACTATTACTTAAGTTATATATTACTTATTTATACTTTTTAAAGCACTTATAAAGGATATTTTTATTTATTTTATATCATTAGGGCTATTTATAACACTACTTTATCTCTTTTATATATATTTATAAATAGTTATAGCTATATATAAGGCCAGGTTACTATATTAGCAATATTTACTATGCAGTACAGAGGGTGTGAACATTCCCAGGTATATATAAGCAAAAGTTTTGGGTGTGTTATAATATAGTTCACAGCACTCTTAGCCTTATAAGGCTATAGTGGCTGTGCACTATAGTATATAATTACGTAATTACACACCACAGACTATTTCACTATACTTTCTGTATGCACTACTCTATAGCTAAGATAGTTGCTCCTTATAACTTGCCCTCACCCCTATCTATAGCTTATAATATATTAATAAGAGATATAGAGTTAGAAAGTCTATTATAAAGTAACTAAAGTTACTATATAGTAGCTAGAAGCTATAGATAAAAAAACATATAAAGTTAGGTATTATTAAAGGTTTTAATACTTTTTAATAATTAATTATATTATGGAAATATATTATTAATAAACATTAATATTTATATTTATACTATAGAAAGCTTATACTATATTAAAATAATAATATACCTCACTAGTTTTTAATTAACGTATATCTTTTTATTTAATTACTTAACTTTAGAATATCTAATTACTCTAACTATATAAGCTTATATTTAAAAGTAAGAAAAGAGAATTTTTAACTAAAATTAATAATTTAGATATTATATACCTTATTTATTATATAAAGAATCTATAAATATTATAGTATAATAGATATAAAATATAAACTATATAAGTAAGTTTAAGTTTATAGTTATAATATAGCCCCTCTATAAAAAAACACAATAATAAATCTACCTAGTTTTTAGATATAATTTAAGAAATACTATAGAAATACTTTAATCTATACCCTCTACTAGTTAAGGATAATAATATAAAAACTCTATATATTCCTGCTAGTAAGCAAACCCTTATATAAAGTTAGATATATACTCTAGCTAAATAGATTAGTAAAATGGTAATAGTATAGATAATACTATACTATATATAATAGAGCTAATAATAAGCTAATAGATAAGTATATATAAGTATAGCTATAGTTAGGAGAGGTAGTTAGTAATTATAATTATATAAGTAAAGGCTATATATATTATTAAAAAGTATAGAGTGAGAAAGTCTATTATAAAGTACGTAAAATTACTATATAGTAACTAGAGACTAAAAACTATATAATATAGAGATACTCTATACCTACTTTTATCAAATATATCTAAGCTTAATAATAAATAATATATAACTTTGATCTAATAATAAAGGTTATAAATATACTTCTATAGCTAGATAAAATAGTCTCTATATTCTAGAATCTATTAAGTAAAGATAATAAGTTAATAACTAGAAACTTAGTATTTTGAAAATCTATAATTTAACTTATTATAAAGATTATATTACTTTTAATAAAGTAAGTTACTTAAGTAAACTAGTTATAATAGTTTTTTTTTTTATAATATAAACTAGTATAAAGAAATAGTACTATAGAAAAAGTATACTAAGAAAATTAAAAAGCCTAATTTAGGTTTTAATTTTATTTAATAATAATAAAGGCTATAAGATAATTACTTAATTTAGATATATTAAATTTATTAAGGTAATATATTAATATATTTCTATAGTCTTAAGCTATTCACTTTATAACTATAACTATATAAAGTAGTATAGCCTCTAGCCACTGCATAGTGATTTTACCTGCTTTGCAACAGACCTTCTAACTCCACGCCACGCCTCCTGACAATACACACAGCCTTTAGTCACGTAATCCTATCCTAACCACAGCTGCACTTATATATACCTATCTATAGCCTTATAATCCTCAACTTCGCAGTTTAATAATAATATCTATTAACTTGTCCTCTTGCCTATCACCTGCACTGCCGTTAAATACCGTCTCTATCACTGCTTTATCTGCTAGTCCCCTTATTTAATTAGGCTAGCTGATGCCTTTGCAGCTATGCTATTATTAGTAATACTCTCTCTGTTTTAAAGTAGTTAGCGCAAGCCATACTTACTAATCCCTATAGGGCCACCTTAACCTTAGTATTATAGAGAGCCTATTTAAAGAAGGGCTAATATATAGAGTGCATAATAACCTAATTAACTTCTAATACTATATTTACTTATTTATATATAATATTATTATATATCTGGTTATCCTCTATAAGGGTATTAATAAGGGCTCTTCTAAGAGCTATACTAATAATATACTATTAGTGTTATCTAGGCTGCTTAATAAAATAAAGTGTTTTATTAATTACATCAATACCAAAATCTTATGCAATCTTTTATATATTATTAATATTAACAGGCACACCTTATATATAGCTAGCATATTAATATGCTAGGTCTAGTACTAATATCTTAGAGAACTTATTATAGGTTATAGGATAAGGATTGAGTTTATAGTTACAACGCAGCCCCCTGCAAAAAAGACTACGACAAATTCACCCAGTTTATGGGCACAATTCGGGAAACACTATAGAGGCACTTTAACCTATACCCTCTACCAGTTAAGGATAATAATGCAGGAACCCGATATATTCCTGCTAGCAAGCAAACCCTTGCACAAAGTTAGATATATGCTCTGGCTAAATAGACTGGCGGAACAGTAACGGCACAGGTGACGCCGCGCCGCACGTAACAGGGCTGATCATATCGGGGCCGAGTAGGCCACTGAGGCTCTCGTGGCCTGGGAACGCCTTCTAGCAAGGTGAAAAACGCCTAAAAGGTAAACCTTCTAGCAAGGTGAACGCCACTATATGAGACATCTGATAACTCCTCGCCCAAAGGTTAACCTTCCAGCAAGGTGCTGCGCACATAAGAGATAACTCCTTAACCTCCTAAGAGGTTCTCACAGCCAGAAGCATAAAAAGCTCTGCTGCTGCGATAGGATAAGGATAAGGAAGAGAGATAGGCATAAAGCCCTGCTTATAGAGCTTTTTATGCTTCTAGCTATAAGAACCTCTTAGGAGGTTAAGGAGTTATCTCTTATATAGTAGTTACCTTACTAGAAGGTTAACCTTTAGGCAAGGAGTTATTAGATATCTTATATAGTAGCGTTCACCTTGCTAGAAGGTTTACCTTTTAGGCGTTTTTTGCAGCACCTTGCTAGAAGGCGTTTCTAAGCTATAAGAGCCTTAGTAGCCTATTTAGCCCTAATATAATCGGTCCTGTTATATATAGTATAGTATTACCTGCACTATTACTATTCTACTAGTCTATTTAGCTAGAGTATATATCTAACTTTATATAAGGGTTTGCTTACTAGTAGAAATATATTAGGTTTCTATATTGTTATCCTTAACTAGTAGAGAGTATAAGTTAAAGTGCCTCTATAGTGTTTCCCGAATTATGCCTATAAACTGGGTAAATTTGTTATAGTCTTTTTTGCAGGGAGCTGCGTTATAACTATAAACTTAATATAAAGTAGTATTTATTAAGTTTAATATATAAGTTTAAAGTCTATATCTAATATATTATTTTTTATATTTATTTTGCTTTTCTACTTTAATACTATCTCTAGCTTAGTTTAAGGATTATATATAATTTATTTTTATATAGAGAAGCTAGTTTATTTTACTAATATAAGCTACGAATTTATTAAACTTAGAGTAATTATTAATAATAAAGTATAAAACTTAGTAGTTAAGGCTAGTATTCTATAGTATTTATATACTTATTATTATATTAAATAATATCTTAAATATTCTACTCTCCTCTTAGAATTCCTTTAGCTAATTTATATTCTCTTACTAGCGTAACTTAAATAAATCTTTATAAATAAGTATTAATTAATAATAACTTTTATATAACTTATTTTCTATTTACTACTTTATTTATTCAGTAGTTATAGAGATATATTTATAGAGCTATTATATTAGCTCTATAGATTTATACTACTACTATATACTTATTATTATTATTTACTTATTAAAGAATATACTTTAATAGTTATAGTTATAAGTAGTTTTAGGTAATAATACTACTATATAGCTTAGTATTACTTAGGATTAGGTTAAAGTATTAATAAAGCTCTAAATATTTCTTAATGCTATAAAATAATTTACTAGAAATAATTATAATTTCAATACTTTATACTAGAACTAATATATATTTAGGAAACTAAATAGCTAAGTTTATATTATAAAGCTCTAGGTTACTAAAGAGGATATATTTTAGTATCTTAGAATTAAGGTTCTAGTCTCTTTTTAGAGCTATTTATATTTTTAACTTCTATATTACTATTATATATAAGTTTAATAAATATATATTTAAAGCTCTTATTAATTAGAAATTTTTATAGTTTTATTAATAACACCTTAATTAATACTAACTAAAATATAGTAGATCTATATATATAGAAGATAAGTAGTTTATTAAGGGTTTTTATATTTCACTTACTAAAGTATTTACTAGATATTTAAATTTGTCTTATTAAAGCTTAGTTGATAACTAAGTAATATTATCCTACTATATAGGTTTAAGACCTTTTTAATTTTCTACTTTTAAAGATACTCTAGTAAAGCTAGTAAGAATATAAAATCTTAGAGATTATTAATAATAAGACTTTTAGTAAGAAGTTAATAGTAAGGTAGATTATTATTCTTAGTAGTTATTAAGTTACTAAATAATATTTCTAGACATAATATAGAAATAGTATTAATATTATTAATAGAGCTAAATATAAGCTCTTTTTTAACTTTTTAATTAATCTTCTTAAGTTCTTATTAATTAAAAAGCTTTTATTTTTTAATATTCCTAAAATATATCTCTAGTTTATTGCTACTTTATTGCTATATAGATATCTTAGTACTTATTAATGATAGCTTATATAGCTATTCTATAATATTAACTTTATAATAAGAAGAAAAGAGATATATATTATTATAGATTTATAAATTTATAAAGAATAGTTAGGTATTATAAAATACTATAATTAGTATATAGAACAGAAAGATAATAAGATTATTAATAGCTAGAGTTAATATTATAATTTTAAATATAAAGCTAGAAAAGTTATAAAAATATAAATAGATTATAGCTCTTTATATACTTAGGACTAGGGCTTTTTAACTTCTTATCATAAAGTAAGTAAAGTAGCTTTATAAATTTTAGTTTTTTAAATAACTATACTAAGTATTAGTAAAATACTTATATAGTAAATATATAGGTTATTATTAAGTATAATAAATAGTATATATTAACTATATAGTATAATAAATAGTATATATTAACTATATAGTATATAAATAGTATTTAGTTAGCTTTTATTATATATATATTATTAAAGCTCTTCTCTAGATTATAGTTCAAAAGTTTATATCTCTTTAGTTAGTAATAATTAATTATACTTTAATTTATAAACTTATTAACTTTAGTAGTAGATAAATTAGTTATACTAACCTTAAAAGTTTTATTATTACTTTCTTAATTCTATATAGCATAAAGTTCTTTAGTTTACTAAGAGTTAATTTATAAAAAAATACTTTAAGCTTAAGTATTAAGATCTATTTTTAATTATTCTATTATAATATTATTAAGTTTACAGTTATAATATAGCTCCTCTATAAAAAGACTGTAACAAACTTACCTAGTTTATAGATATAATTCAGGAATTATTAAGCATAATTATATAGAAACTCTATATATTCCTAGTAGTAAGTAAACTCTCTAAATATCATAAAGTTAGATATATACTCTAGCTAAATAGACTATGAGAATAGTAATAATATAGATAAATAACACTATACTATATATAATAGAACTAATTATATTAGGGCTAAAGAGGCTACTAAGGCTCTTATAGCCTAGATAATAATGCTTTTACTAAATCTTTTAGTAAGGTACTATAAATACCTAAAAGATTAACCTTTTAGTAAGGTAAATATTACTATATAAGAGATAACTCCTTATTTGAAAAACTCTTTTTTAAGAGGTTTTTATAGCTAGAAATATAAAAAGCCCTGCTATATATAGGGCTCTATATCTATCCCCCTTCCTTATTCTTATTAACTTATAACAAATTCTCTAAGATATTAATACTACACTTAGTAAATTAATTTACTAAGTATATATAAGATATATATATTATTATTAGTAATATGAACTAAATTACTATAGAGTTTAGTATTAATATAATTAATAAGAACCTACTCCTTCTTTAACTAATCTAAATAATACTTAAAGTATATTCTTAATATAGTTCTTAGGAAAACTCTCCTAAATACTTCTATAGAGAATAACTAGATATATAATTATATTATATATAAATAAGCAAACTTAGTATTAGAAGTTAATTAGGTTATTATATACTCTATTTAGTAGCCCTTTTTTAAATAGGCTCTCTATAATATAAAGGTAGAGGTAGCCCTCTAGAGAAATATTAATAAGTATAGCTTATACTAACTATACTATAGAGAGAGAGCATTATTAATAATAGTATAGCTATTAGTAAATAATAAAGTAGTAATAGAGATAGTATTAGTAGCATAGATAATAGGTAAGAGGATAAGTTAAGAGTTTACTAATCTATAGTAATTAAGTAATTAAAAACTATATTATTAATTAAACTATAAACTTGAAGATTATAAAGCTATTTAGTAAGATAGGTATATATAAGTATAGCTATAGTTAGGAGAGAATTATATAACTAAAGGCTATATATATTATTAAGAGGCGCAGAGTTAAAAGATTTATTATAAAGTAGGTAAAATCACTATATAGTAGCTAGAGGCTATTATAATATTATTTTATATACTATTTAAGTAAAATTAAAGTTTAAGTAAATATTTATAATATTTAAAAACTTAACTTATAAAAACTTAAAAAGAAGTAAGTTATAGTTAGGACCTTTATTATATAACTTAGTTTCGGCCTCTGGCCACTGTATAGTGATTTTACCTGCTTTGTAACAGACCTTCTAACTCTGCACCACGCCTCCTGATAATACACATAGCCTTCGGTCACGTGATCCTATCCCAACTATAGCTGCACTTGTATGTGCCCATCTACAGCCTTACGATCCTCAACTTCGCAGTTTGATAATGCGAGTTGTTAACGTTAACAGGCTCGCCTTGCGTGTGGCTGGCGTATTAATATGCCGGGTCTGATGCTAACATCTTGGAGGACTTGTTGTGGGTTATAGGATAAGGAAGAGAGATAGGCACAAAGCCCTGCTTGCAGCAGAGCTTTTTATGCTTCTGGCTGTGAGAACCTCTTAGGAGGTTAAGGAGTTATCTCTTATATAGTGGCATTTGCAGCACCTTACTAAAAGGTTTACCTTTTAGGCGTTTTTTATAGCACCTTACTAGAAGGTTTAGTAAAGGCAATCCTAGGCTATAAGAGCCTTAGTGGCCTACTTAGCCCTAATATAATTAGCCCTATTATATATAGCGTAGTGTTATCTATACTATTACTATTCTATTAGTCTATTTAGTTAGAGTATATATCTAACTTTATATAAAGGTTTACTTATTAATAGAAATATATAGAGTTTCTATATTATTATCCTTAACTAATAGAGAGCATAGGTTAAAGTGCCTCTATAGTGTTTCCTAAATTATATCTATAAACTAGGTGAATTTATTATAGTCTTTTTTATAGGGGGCTGCGTTATAACTATAAACTTAATAACTTAGTTTCTTTAAGAATATTATATATAGTTTAAGCTAGGAAGTTCTATTTTTATATATCTATACTGCTTTCTTATTTATAAATAATCTTAATTAATATCTAAAGTAGTACTTCTTTTTTTAAACTTCCTAAAATAATAAGGTATTAGCTTTTTATACTAAGACTAAGATATATTAAATCTTTAAATAAATAAATATTATTATACAGGCTTTTTAATAATAAGTTATATAAAGTTATTAAAGTAGCTACTAACTAGATTTATTTAACTATAATAGAACTCTCTTTATTTTGTAATAATAAGCTAAGCTGCTAAAGATTACTAAGTTTTATTATAGCAACTTAGTTCATAGAGTATCTTTAAGGGAGGATATATTACTATTTAGAAAAATACTTAGTTAGTACTAAGCTAAGAGTTATAGAAGGTTTAGCTATATTATAATATAATAATAGGCTTATAAAACTCTAGTTATATTAATAATATAAGTTTTTTTTAAAATGAGAGAAGAGCTTTATAAAATAATAAGAATAGCGACTTATTATAAAAAGGATTAAGAGTTATAGAAGGTTAAAACTTAATAAGTATTATAATTATTATTAATAAGAAGATAATAACTTAAATAGAAGCACTAAGGTTATATTAATTATTTAATTAATCTTTTATTAGGATTAAGCTAAGGACTTTATAATATATTAAAACAAAATCACTTATTAAGTTTATAGTTATAATATAGCCCCTCTATAGAAAGACTATAAGAAATTTACTTAGTTTATAGATATCATTTAAGAAATACTATATAGATACTTTAACCTATACTCTCTACTAAGTAAGTATAATAGTATAGAAACTCTATATAATCCTATTAATAAGCAAACTCTTTAAATATTAGAAAGTAAGATTATTTATACTTAGTTAGACTTTATAGAGATTAATTAGTTATTAGTTAAATATTAAGTTAGTAAGTTAGATAGAAAGTAAAGTATCTTTCTAAGTATAAATAAAATAAAAATATATTTAGAATATTATTAATGGTAATTATTTATATTACTATACTATTTAGAGCGTTAAAGTAATGCTTGCTTTTATTCTTATTTTATATATATTTTTTATTCTTTCTCTGTTTTATAAATTCTTTTTTTTAGTTCTATTTAAGTAGATATTAATCAATTTATATACTCTTCTCTCTAGCTATTTACTTTAAGCCTCTTATAGTTACTTTATTAATACTTATTATATTACTTTCTAGTTTCTTACTTATCTAACTCTATAAGTCAGTTTTCTTTTTGATTTCTTAACTTATTTAAAGCTAATTATTAAATAAGTTAATATATAACTAAGTATTATAGCTATTATTTAAAGAAACTTTATATTAATAATAATATTATTACTTAATTTATTATAGATAGTTCTATAGCTAAAATAAAAAGTATTAATACTATAATCTAGTTATAGTCTATATCTTATATAATGCTATTTAGCTAAAGAACTTTTTATATATAGAGGATGGTATATTAGTTAGTATTAATAATAGTAAAAGTTAGTAGTATATATTTTAAGTAAAGCTAATTTATAAAGAACTAGCTTAAAGCTATTTTTTATAAGTATTTATATATAAAAACTAGTAGATATTTATAAAAGTATCTATATTAATATTAAAATCTAGATTAGTATAATTAGCTTAGTTAGAGCAATCTCTATCTAGTTTCTTAATAGATTTATTAATAAAGCTTTTATCCTAACTAAAGTTTATATTTTATATACTGCTCCTTCTAAATAATAATAACTTAGATTATTTATTTTTATTATTAATTTAGCTTTTATCTTATAGTAAGTAAGTTTATATAGAAATATATAGAGTAGGTATACTTTATTAATTAAGAGATAGACTCTAACTTTAATATTAAGTCTCTCTATCTTTATTAATTAAAAATAGAGCTTATTTATTATATAATAAGCTAAACTTATATTAGAAGTATATAGATAGCTTATTATATTATTATATAGCTAAACTTAATATAGCTTTTATTATCTTAGTATCTAGCTTACTATAGTTATCTTATTAAAAAGGTTATTACTTACTATATCTATTATTTAACTTAATATATTAGGATATATTTTATTTATTATAAAAAGAAAAACAGTACTTTATATAGTGCTTCTATCTCTTTCCTTTACTTTATCTACTATATATCTTCTTACTCTTTAGGTTTACTTAACTTAAAATCTATTTTAGAAACTACTTATTAAGCCTTCTTGCTATTAATTTAATTAGACTTTTAATAAATTAGCTCTTTATGCTTTATTCCTCTTATTATAGTCTTACTTATTCCTAATTATAGTTTTCTAAAGGTATAATAAATATATTCTTATTAGAATTTATTATTAATTATTATTAATATATATTTATATCTTGCTCTAATTAGGAGGAATAACTAAAGAATAAGGCCATCTTAGAGTTTAAGAGTACTATAAGCTTTATTATAACACTTTATATAAATTTATAAAAGAACATTAATACTATATAAATACTATAACTATATATAAGTAGTTATATAACTTATTATAAGTATATATATATAATTTAATACTACTGCCTATATAATTAGCTAGGCTTTTAAATTAAAACTTATTTTAACTTAAAGCTTTATATATATATATTTAAGCCCTAAGTCCTATATGCTTATACTAACTTTATGAATTTAAGTCTAATTAATTATTAATTTTAAGTTATACTACTTTAAAATCTATATATTAGTAAGGTTATTACCTTAAGAGATAACTATGTACTATAATAATAAATCTCACAAAATTAAAATATATAAGAGACTTATTATAATAACTAAGTTATTAATATTAGAAGAATAGGTTTATATATAAGTATACTCTTACTAAAGACCTTAATATATCTCTATATTTAGTATATAAAGAATAATAACTCTATTAATATAACTTATTACTTATAAATACTATATAAATAAAAAGAATAAGGGATAATAAATAAGTAAATAATAAATAAATATTATAATAACTTTAAGATAATAAGAGTCTTACTATAGAATTATTTTAATTTTAATAAAACTACTATATTTAAACTTAAGTATATTTCTTTTATACTTTAATCTTAATTAAAACTACTAAAAATATATAATATTTATATTCAAATATACTAAGTTATAATAAAACCTTTACTTAAAGCCCTTAAATTACTTACTATAAAATAAATAGTACTGTTAACTTTATAATTATTAATAAGAGTTTATTGTAATTTTAAATTACAATTTATACTTAAAGAACTTATTTAATACTATTAGTAACTTTATACTAAAATAGTATGCTATTAAGTATATAGTAAATTAGTTACTAATAGGGGTAATAAATAAAATTAAAATGCTATAATAACTTAGAGTATTACTATCAACTTTACTAAATCTTAATCAAAGCTAATATTATCTTAAAAGAGAAATATAAAATATAGATATCTATTTCTTTAAATCTTAAATATTAACTATTTATTTTATATAGTTTATAGACTATAGGATAGCTTAAGGATTATTAGTTTTAATAAATATAATAGCGCTATAGTAAGTAGCTATAACTAAGATTAAGTATCTAAGAATAATATTACTAAACTTAGTATTCTATAACAAAAATTGCCCTAAGTAATAATAATACTATTTTATATACTTATAAAGAATATTATAAAGACTAGAGATATACCTCTCTATTTTAACTATACTAAAGTAAATAACTAAAGAACTAGCTCTTTATTACTATAGAAGGAGCCTTATATTTTATGTACTAAAGAGCTTTAATTAGAGCTATAATCTACTAACTAAAACTCTTATCAAATCTTTTAAATAATTACTTTAATATACTATTAATTAACTACTATAGTAACTTCTTTAATACTTAGTTAGCGCTTCTATATACTTTATCTCTAATTATTACTCTATATTATATATTTATTATAAAACTTTTAATCCTCTTTAAATCTAAAAGATTAGTAAATAACTATAACTAAGAATAGAGATTTAAATTTCTTAATAAAACTCTAAAAAAAAAACAAGCTAATACTAAGATCCTTTTTTGCTTTAAATACTATAAAGCTAACGATTTTTTAAATAAAGCTTTATAGTAAGAGTTTATTTATAACTTTACTAACTTACTACTTAAATTATATAATTAAGTTAATATAAGTATTATAAAGGTATTTTATAACTAGTAATATATATACTATATATAATTTACTATAAGTTATAAATTAACTTTATAAAATCTTTATGGAGGATATAATTTACTATAAGTTATAAATTAACTTTATAAAATCTTTATAGAGGATATAATTAATTTTTGGATTATTAATAAAGTTAGAAAGTAATTTAATAAAAGTACTATATATTATAAAGCTATATATTACTAAAGATATTATTAATAAAAATATTAAACATAAAGTAAAGCTTTAATTTTTATAAATAAATACTGAAAGAGAAATTCTTAGAGATAATAAAATCTAAGCTTAGTTATATTTAACTTTACTCTAAATATTAACTCTACTATAGTATTATAAATATATAAATTAAGCTTAATAATAATACTTATTTATTTACTTATATATTAGTTTATAGATATAGTAAAGATCTATATAAATAAAATGATATAATATATATACTTAAGCTAAAACTTAGTATTTTCTAGAATATTTATAAAAAAGCAAGCTTTATAAAGGAATAAATAACTATTATTAGCAATACTTACTTAATTTAGTATAAGCTATACTTACTAATCCCTAAAGGGCTGCCTCTAGCTTAGTATTATAGAGAGTCTATTTAAGGAAGGGCTATTTTATAGAGTACCTAAGAACCTATCTAACTTCTACTACTAAGTCTACTTATTTATAATAAGTTTATATATCTAAAAGTCCTTTATAGAGATATTAATAAAAGCTCTCCTAAGGATTATATTAATAATATACTCTTAGTAGTATCTAGGCTACTTAAAAAAAGAGAAAGCTTTATTAACTATATTAATACTAAACTATATTCTAATCTTTTATATATTATTAATAATAATAGATATATCTTATATATACCTAGTATATTTATATATTAAGTTTAGTATTAATATCTTAGATAACTTATAGTAGATTATAGAAGAAAGATAAAGAAGAGAAATAAGTATAAAGCCCTATTTATAGTAATAGAGCTTTTTATACTTCTAGCTAAAAACCTCTTAGGAAAGACCTTTTTAGTTAAGGAGTTATCTCTTATATATACCTTACTAAAAGGTTAATCTTTTAGGTAAAGAGTTATTAAATATCTTATATAGTAGTATTAATAGCACCTAACTAAAAGGTTTAGTAAAGGTATTTCTAGGCTATAAAAGCCTTAGGAGCCTACTTAGGCCTAATATAATAAGCTTTATTATATATAGTATAGCATTACTTATACTCTTACTATTCTACTAGTTTATTTAGCTAGAGAATATATCTAAATTTATATAGTATTCTTTAGAGGGTTTGCTTATTAATATAAATAAATAGAGTTTCTATATTATTATTCCTAACTAGTAGAGAGCATAGATTAAAGTATCTCTATAGTATTTTCTAAATTATATCTATAAACTAGGTAAATTTATTATAGTCTTTTTATAAGAGGACTATATTATAACTATAAACTTAAGGAATAAATACTATTTGCTTTTCTAATTTTACTTAAGAGTAAAGTATATTATTATTATTATTATAATATAATTTACTAGGTTTAGCTTTTATTTAGCTTTAACTAAATTATTACTAAGCTCTATAGATATTTTAAAATAGACTAGTCTAAATAAGTATTCTCTATAAAATGAATTTAATTATAAGTAAAAATTTAATAATAATAAAGTTTAAAGATTTAAATTTACTAATTAATATTTCTATAAATATTTAATTTATATTAAGTAATATTTCTAAATATAATAATATTTTATATAATAAACTTCTTTAAAGTTATTAATAAGTTAAAGAATATAAATAAGCTATAATAAACTATATAAAGAAGTTTTAAAATCTCTATAATTAATATAAAGTTATAATTAATAGTATAATTATATTTCTAAATAGTACCTTATTTCTATGAATATAATATTATACTAACTAATACTAAGTAGATTATATATAGAATGGCTTAAGCTAGAAGAATTAATATAGCTAATCTAGCTTATACTAAAACTTTAAATAAAATAATTTAATATAATAGTAAGATCTTTAGAACTAAAAGTATTATATCTCTAAAAATATAGACTATTCTCTAATAAATTATACTTGAAAAAAAAGAGATAAAGTATACTTTTATTTTTAAAATAATGTATAAATTTTATATATTTTAAAAATAGTTTATTAATAATTTCTTACTTAATATAAAAGAACTAAAGATAAAGCTTATAATTTAATAATAAAAAAGTAAAGAGATTCAGGTATACCTCTACTTATTTAGAGAGAGCTAAAATAGTTTCGAAAGTTAATAATTTAATAATAATTTATAAACTTTATCTTTTACTTAATTTATAAACTTAAATACTTAATTACTTTATTTAGTATATATAAGTACTATTACTAAGTATATATTTAACTAAGCTACTTACTATAAAATTACTTACTATAAAAATAAATAATTAATAATATTCTTATTATAGTTTTTATACTTAAAAAAAATTTAAAGACTTTCTAGAGTATTATCTTAGATATAAAAGTTATAAGATTCTTAATAGCTGGTTATAGTTAGTTTACTATACTAAAAGAACTAAATTACTTAATATTATAATTAACCCTATTACTATAAAAAAAGATTATTAAATTTAAGCTAAGAAGAGTAAGTAAATTAATAAAAATAATATTTATTCTTATGTTTTTTAGAGATATTATCTTAATAAATTATCGTTTTCCTTTATACTCTATAGATATAAATAAATTAGGTATTTATTTTTATAATTAAAGAACTATTTATAATAAGGAGATTCTTTTATCTCTAAAATATATAAATTAAGTTATTAAGTTTATAGTTATAATATAGCCCCCCTATAAAAAAGACTAATAAATTTACTTAGTTTATAGATATAATTTAAGAAACACTATCGAGGTACTTTAACCTATACTCTCTACTGATTAAGGATAATAATATAGAAATTCTATATATTCCTATTAGTAAGCAAACCCTTATATAAAGTTAGATATATACACTAGCTAAATAGACTAGCAGAATAGTAACAGTATAGGTAATATAAATTAAGTTATTTATACCTATTATTAAATATAGCGAAAGCTTTAGCTTAAGATTACCTTATAAGAACTCAATAATTCTATTTTTATTTATATTCTAGCTATTTATTTATTTATAAACTTTATAAAGTTTAAAAGCAATTAAGCTATTAACTTAACAGAAAAATAACTAAATATTGAATAAAGTTTTATAAATATTACTAACTCAATATAAAAGCTCTAAATTACTTTAAATTTACTCTTAAAGATAACTATAACTTTAACTATATTATAGCTATTAATATTATTTACTTTAACCTAAGATTAAAACTCTCTATATGGTTAATAATATTATTATTTTTAATATAAAAAGATTTCTATAGAATCTATTAATTAATATAGCTTATATTATACTTAAATAGTACTAGATTTATATTTATATTAAACCTCTAGATATAGTACCTATTAATATTAATACCAGTTTTAGCTAATCTGAGTAGTATAATATACTTTAATTAATATTAATAATTATTACTTTAGTTTTAACTAAGCCTTATAACTCTAAAACTAAAGTTAAGAAAAATTATATAATTTCTTAATAAGTTTATAATATAATTTAATAAAACTTTCTTAATAAAGACTATAGAATAAATCTATAAAAGCTCTTAGTAATATTATAGAGCTAAAAAGCTTAATATTAATATTACTTATCTTTAGAGTATATTCTTACTTAATTAATGAATTATCTCTATCTCTAGAAATCTAAAACTAAGCTACTACTATAGAAAGAGTAATAAAAAGCTCTTAGGAATTCTAAGCTTTATATTAAGTTTTAAAGAGCTTTACTATTTATAATAAGCTAGATACTTACTATACTTTATAGCTATTATAACTACTATTAATATATATTTATTATCAAGAGAAGAGTTAGTAAAATCTATCTAAACTCTTTATTATCAATAATAAAACTTATACTCCTAACTTCTTATATAAACTCTAGACTCTTTAATTAAGAATTATTTATTTATAGTATAATCTTAGTAATATTGATAGTATTAGTAAAGATAATAATATCTAAATAAATCCTCTAGACTAGAATACTAAAAAGATAGAAGAACTAAGTAATACTAAAGTTATATATTATTAAGATTAATATAATATATAATCTTACTGCTATATAGAAGAGAGAGTTCTCTAAGAACTCTTTAAGAGAATATTATAGTATATACTAGTTTAATATATAGAAATAAATATTCTATAAACTAAAATAAGATATATAATACTATAACTATTATAACTTTTATTATTAATATAATAAAAGCTTTTAGCTATAGAATTAATGTTATTATAACTTTCTTAATAATAATAAAGTATTAAAATTATAACTTCACTATTAAACTTTTCTCTACTTTAATAATAATCTAAAATAACTATACTTTAAAAGCATAATATTTTAAAGTTATTCTATATAATACTATTATTTATATTAAAACTTAAATCTTCAAATCTTATATAGTTTATAAAATTAAATTTAAAACGACTAGTTAACTATATAAAAAACTATAACTTATTATTTAAAGTTATAATAATAATAATAAAACTATTATATTTTTAGATATAATATAGCCCCTCTAGAAAATAAATATAATTTAGGAAATATTATATAAGTATTTTAATTTATACTTTTTATTAATTAAACTAATAATATATAAATTCTATATATATTTATTAATAAGTAAACCTATATATAAAGTTAGATATATTCTAGCTAAATATAATAGTAAAATAATAATAATATAAGTAAATAATACTATATTATATATAATAAAGCTATTTATATTAAGGCTAAACAGGCTATTCTTTTAAGCTCTTATAGTATAATGCTTTGCTAAATTTTTTAATCAAGTACTATAAATACTATTATATAAAAGAAAACTTCTTAACTAAAGAGGTCTTTCTTAAGATAATAGAACTATAATCTTCATAAAAGTAATATCTAGTTATATATACTTTAAGAGCTTTTGTCTCTAAATTATCGTTATAGAATTGATATCTCTCTAGCTAGAGATAGTTATTTATACTTTAATTTCTAAACTTATAAATTTTAGTAATAGAGGAGTTAGTTATATTATCTTTAGTATTTTTATTATTATTTTCTTTATTTTAGATAGTAAGGAGTTCTTTAGTATAACTTAGTAAAGTAGTTACTTTATTAAGAGTTAGTTTTAGTATAATATATTAATTCTTTTAGCTTAAGTACTAAGATATTACTCTCAAATAGCTTAATAATAAGAAGTATAATAAGCTTAGTAAAAAGTTAGTAATTATTATAAAAGGGTTAGCTATTTTAAAGCTCTTATAAAATGAAATATCTCTTAGCTTTATAGATATTATTAATAAACTTACTAACTAAAAATAATATAGTTCTAGTTATATACTAGAACTCTTCTTTATAGCTTATAGTGCTACTATTAATATCTTATTTATTTTAATGAAGCATTATTTTATATACTATTTATATATTCTTAATATCTTAGTGCAAGCTTATTATACTTATAAAATATATTTATAAAAGCTCTAAAAATATAAGCTAGTAGTTAGGATCTTTATTATATAAACTAGGTTCTTTAAGTAAGCTATATATAGTTTAAGCTAGAGATTTATACTTTTTATTAACTAAAATACTCTCTTTTTCATTAATAGTATTAATAAGTACTTAAAATAATACTTCTTCCTTAAGATCTTTTTAAAGAAAGAAAGTATTAGCTCTTTATAAAATAACTAAGAGACTCTATATAGCTAATAGTAAAGTAATATAGAAAAGTATAAATTATAATTATATATTTATAAGAAAATATAAAATATTTTTAATTATATATAATTATAGTTTGTAATTTTATAATATATTATATACTATTTACCTATATATATTATTAATATTTTAAAGACTTATACTATACTATATATTTGATATATTATATTAATAATATTATTAATATTAAGTATATTATATATACTATAAAGCTATTTAAAATAAAGATATCTATTATATATAAAATATAAAAAATAGAAATATTATACTATATATAAAGTTTTATATATACTATATAATATAATAATAATAGAAGTAAATAATAAGAGGTATAATTACTAGTAACTAATAACTAATAATATAAGTATATAGAGCATAATTTATCCTCCTAAAGCTTTAATTTAATATAGTAGAAAGATAAATAAAGTTAGTCTTCTTTATTATTAATATTATTTATATAAAGCATACTACTTTTAATATTAATATTAATATAACTTAAGACTAATATAATTACTTTATCTCTAAATTTAAACTATATATATATAGTTTATTATAGTCTATAGATAATTAGATATATATTAATAATTATTTAACTTACCTCCTTAATAATATCCTTATTAATACTTAAGGAGAGTATATAATTACTATTATTATTAATATGCTTTAGAGTAGTAATAAAGGAAACTACTTCTTTAGTATTTAAGGTAATAGTATAAAATACTCCTTTTTTATAAATAGTATTTTAATTACTATTTAGATTATATATAGAGTTATTAAACTTATAATCTATATAAATTATATATTAAACATTACATATTATTAATACTAGTAAGTTCTAATATTAATATATTTTTAGGCTTGAGGTAATATTCTATGTTACTTTTAAATTATATATCCTAATATATACCTAAGTCTAAATTAAGGTATTAATAAATAGTTAAATATATAATATAATATAGTAGATTACTAGAAATATTAATAACTTACTTATAGCTCTAAAAAGTAACTTATATTTATATTTATTATATATATTAATAATCTTAGAATCTATTTAATAGGAATAACTATTATAAATAATTTATGAAATATAAAAATAGGTTAAGATATTTAGGATATTATTTAAGAATTATACTAAAGTAATATATCTTAATAAGCCTAAAGCTATAAAGACTTTTTAAGACTAATATTAATACTTAAGTACTAATAGTATTAGTTTATTAGATAAATATTTATTACTTATTAATATAATTTAATAGAGATATAAAGATATATATATATATATTATACTTTAGATACTTTACTTAGTATGCTATAGTATACTTGATTATATTATATTATAGATACTTTAGCTATTATAGTATAGATACTATATAGTATACTATAGTATATTATAATATACTTTATATATAATACTATAGTAGTAGTAACTTAAAATTAGAAAGTAAATAAAGAATATTTAATTCTTTAGAAATTTAGATCTGTCTTAAGAATATATACTTTAAACTAACTATATTAATTTATATAATACTATATTTAGCTTTATAGATATAGATTAATTTTATATTATTAATAACTAATATAAAACTTATATAATACATTATAAAATTATAAATTATATTATATATAATATAATAGATCGCTAGCTAATATAATTATAATTATATATAAGTATAATTTATATTTTATAATCTTAAAATCCTATAGCTAACAGTACTAATAGTACTTATAGAGTTTATAAGTTTTATATTACTTTAGAGAGGTATTAGTGTTTTTTAACCTTTTTATTTATTTTCTATTTCTTTTTCTTTTTATTAATTAGTAATAAGAATGCTTAAAACTAACTAGGGAAATTATAAATTATATTTATTTTAGTAAAAGATAATATATTAAGTATTTTATAGTATATTTAAAGAAGATATAATTTTCTTCTTAATATTAACTATATAAATGATATATTATAAAATATTACTTAGTACTAAGTATTAAAGTAGTAAATATAGCCTATTAATACTATAAATAGCTAAAGAAAGATAATTTAATAAATAAAATATTAAGTATAAGACTTTTATACTAGATTTTAGCTAAATTAAGATAAACCTCTATATAAAGTAATAGCTTAATATATATATATTAAGTACTTAAATTAAATATAAAATATATATTCTATACAATACTACAGCGTTTAATTAATAATTTAAACTATGAAATATAATTATAATTAAATATTACTTTTTCTACTATAATATCTATATCTTATATAGTATAACTAAAAGAATTTAATTAGTTTTTATAAAGTTAGATTTATATCTGATCCTAAGATTTGCTTTTCTAAGACTAATATAATCTAAAATCTCTATTTTAAAGAGATTATAATATAATAAGAAATAATTTAGTATATTTAAAAGACCTTTATTAAAAACCTAAACCTTAATAATAAGCTAGTAAGTAAAATCTTATTAATAGATACTAAGAATATAACTTATTATAACTTTATTAATATTTTTTATAAAATATAATAAATTATAATAATAATTTAAGAATTTTATAAAAGATATTATATTTAATATATCTTTCTAATTCTTATACTATAGCTTTTTAATTAGAGATAAGAAATATAATAATAATATTTATATATTAAAAAGAGATTTATAAGTTAATAATATTATTTATATAGCTGAACTTCTTTAAGCTTTAATAATAAGATATAAGTTTTTACTATTTAATAAACTTATTATTAAAATTAAGGCTTTTTAATTTAGAGTAAAGAACTCTAAATTTAAAGGAGATAGATTTTAAATACTCTCTATTTACTTAGTAATATTTTAAAACTTAGTAATACTAAATTATTAAGTTTAAACTCTATACTTTTCTAATAAATTTATCTTTATATAGTATTCTATTTTAAGTAAGAATAATAGTTTATAATTTAAATATAGTAAAATAGTTATTAAGGTAGAAGTTATTCTAGTAAGTAAATATTATAAAATTAAGATATTAAGTAAAGATAATTAAAGATTAATATCTAAAGTTAGATTTATAAAGTATTTCAAATTTAATAATCTTTATTTCTAATATAGTAATTATATATTAATTAATTTAGAGTATTATATAGAAATAGATTTTATAAAGGTAGTTAATATATCTTTAGAATTTAATGATAAGAAATAAATTTTTAATATTAAAGTATAGATAAATACTTATAGTATAAATAAAAAATATATACTTTATACTTATAGTTTTTATAATAATAATGAAAACTATATCTATTATTTATTTAATTTTTATAATTATATAGAAATAACTAAAAAATATTGGAAGAATATAGTTTTTCCTAAGTATTATAATCATATAATATATTATTATAATAGTTCTAAGTTTAATAATAATCTTATTAATTTTCTATTATATAAATATTCTAATATATTTAGTATTATATATTAAAAAGTCTAACTATAAATTTTATAAACTTAAACTTAAATCAAGCTTTAATACTTCTTTATATCTTTTATTAATATATCTATATAAATTAAGAAGTTTCTTTTAATATAAAAACTACTAAAGGATATTTTATATATAGTCTTATTAATAATAATACTATAAACTATATAAAAGTAGTAATAGATATTAATAATTTTAATAATAAGACTTAACTAAGAAGTAATTAAATAAGTAATATAGAATAAAGTAATCTATTAAAGTTTATTAATAAATAATTAGTTAAATATATAATAATTAAATACTTAAAGAAAGATTTAATTTATTAATATAAGCTTTTATATATAATAATAATATTATATTTAAAAATATTATATTAATATAACTAATTATAATACTATATCTTTATTATTAATATATATTTATAGAACTAGTTTCTTAAGAAATAAATTTAGATTAGCTATTATAATAAGTAATTTATAATTTATAATTAGAGTAGTACTTTTTAGAGTAAACCTAAAGCTTACTCAAGAAGATTTTTTATATTTATAATTATAATAACTTTTATTCTTTAGCTATATTATAAACTATATCAATAGAAATACTTATTTTTAGTCCATGTTAAGATTAGGATAAAGTATTTAGTTTTATAAAAGCAAAAACTACTATGACTTCTAAAAACAAAAAAATTAATAAGCTTTTTAAGCTTCTAGCTATTAAAACTACTTAGGAAAGACCTTTTTAGTTAAGGAGTTATCTCTTATATAGTAGTATTTATAGCACCTTACTTAAAGGTTTACCTTTTAGGCAGTACCTTACTAAAAGGTTTAGTAAAGGTATTTCTAGACTATAAAAGGCTTAGTAGCCTATTTAGCCTTAATATAATTAGGTTTATTATATATAGTATAGTATTATCTATCTATATTATTACTATTCTGCTAGTATATTTAGCTATAGTATATATCTAACTTTATATAAGGGTTTGCTTACTAGTAGGAATAAATATATAGAGTTTCTATATTATTATTATTAATTAGTAGCAAGTATATATTAAAGTACCTCTATAGCATTTCTTAAATTATATCTATAAACTAGGTAAATTTATTATAGTATTTCTATAGAGAGGCTATATTATAACTATTAACTTAGTAAAGAATTAATATTTTCTATAAATAGTTAAACTATATAATATTCTTCTAAACAATTAAAATAAGTATAACAAAAATAAAGTAAAATAGAATTTATAAAAAGTTATATAAAGCTTTATATATAGAATAGGTTATATAAAATATAATTCCTTAAGTATTATATATTAAATATATAAGTTAATTATAAATATATTATTTAATTATAAATATATTATTTAATAAAACTAATATAAAGAAAGTACTTAAAGTAATAAAAAGAGTAAATAGAGAAGAAGCTAAAAAGCCTTATTAATTAATAATACTATAAGTAATACCTTTTTATTAAAATATAAAGAGTATATTAAATATTATAATAAAGTATAAAGTACTTTATATAA
Organism: Colletotrichum neosansevieriae; assembly: GCA_036785495.1. NCBI lineage: Eukaryota > Fungi > Ascomycota > Sordariomycetes > Glomerellales > Glomerellaceae > Colletotrichum > Colletotrichum neosansevieriae. The sequence continues at coordinate 34,284 of JAVHLV010000131.1, read as the reverse complement.
ATAACTTAAAAGTAGTTATAAATAAATCTTAATTTAGTTTTATAAATCTAAAAGTAATATTCATACTTTAATACTTATCACTATAGCTACTACTTCTTAAGCTATAATTTAAATATATCTTAATATTAAAAATATAATATATATGGATACTAACTTAATATTTACTTATAACTTTTTAAATATAAGTATACTTAGTAAAGATTAGGAAAATAGAAAACTAAATATAATAATAAATTAATTATTTATAGTATTTTCCCTTTTCCTGAATAATATTTACTAAAATCAAAAAATAGAAAGATTATATCTAAAGAAAAAGTAAGTATAAATACTTAAAGCTTTATTTAAGTGAAGATATTAATATTATAGATATTAAATAATAATATAATCTTAACTTAGTAATAATAATAATATAAAACTATTAAATATTGATTTTATCTAAGTATAATAGATATTAAGAAATATACTCTTTAACTACTTTATTAACCAGAAATTTATAGTTTAATAATTTATATCATACTTTATATTTAAATTATGCTTTATATATTAATTATATTTAGAGTATTATATATTTAGACTTTATAAACTTTATATATTATTATATTCTTAATATTTTATAGAGATTAATATCTTTTATAAAATTATCTAAGAAGTATTTATTATATTAAATTAAAATCTAGAATAATATATATAATATAAAATTGTATTTATATTAATATATTTTACTTTATAATATAAAAGAAAGTATATTTCATTTCATACCTAAAAGTAAGTATACTAATAGATTATATTATTTAAACTATAATAAAATATAAAAACCTAAGATTTTAGAATCTTAGGTTTTTATTTATTTAATAAATAAAGATAATTATAGTAAAAAACTAACTTATAAAGTAGTAAAAGCTATAAAGTTAATATTATAAATTAAATAAATATATTATTAGTTTTTTAGGGACTTTATATATAATTATACTCCCCTCTATTATAACGTTAATAGTATTACTATCTATAGTATGTACTATTTATATATAAAACTATATAATTATAAAAGTTTTCTATATATCTTCTATTTCTATAAATAGTAATAAATCTCTATTTTACTAAACTAGCTACTATAGTAGTATAATCTACCTATATAGCAAAATAGTTATATATACTATAAAAATTAATATCAAATTTACTATTAATACTACTTAATAATAATATACTATTAAATATTTATTAAATAAACTAAGTAAAGTATAAAAGAGCTAATTTATTTTATAGTTATAATAGTTAATATATCTATATTTATCCCTCTTTATTATCTTTATTAATCGATAATAAGTTCTCTAGAATATTAATACTAAACCTAGTATATTAATATACTAACTATATATAAGATATAATTATTATTATTAATAAAATATAATAAAATATAATAGAGTTTAGTATTAATATAATTAATAAAACTCTCTATTTTATTAAGTAGCCTAGATAACACAAAGAGTATATTATTAATATAGCTCTTAAGAGAGCACTTATTAATACCTCTATAGAGAATTTATAAATATATAAACTTATTATAAATAAGTAAGTAGACTTAGTAGTAGAAGTTAGATAGATTCTTAGCTACTCTATAGAGTAGCCCTTCTTTAAATAGACCGACCCTCTATAATACTAAGGGAGAGGTAGCTCTTTAGCAATTAATAAGTATAGCTTATGCTAACTGCTTTAATATAGAGAGAGTGTTATTAATAATAGTATAGCTAGTAGATAAAGTAGTAATTAGAGATAGTATTAGTAGTATAGGTAATAAGTAAGAGAATAAGTTAATACTTTAGTAGTTAGTAATTAAGTAATAAAAAACTATATTATTATTTAACTATAAAGTTAAAGGTTATAAAGCTATAGATAGGTATATAAAAGTATAGCTATAGATAGGAGAGTTATAATTATATAATCAAACGCGCAATATATTATTAAGAGGTGTGGAGTTAGTAGGTCTATTATAAAGTAGGTAAAATCACTATATAATAGCTAGAGGCTATAATCTTAATTTATTATTACTTAAAAAGGATCTTTTTTAATTATATTCTTAATTTTAGATTTTTACATAGAGTTTATTATTTATTTTAGTTTTAACTATTAATAATAATTCTCTAGATTAGAATTTAAGATATCTTAAATAAAATTATAACTAAATAAATATCCAAAGAAAAGAATATTAATATTCTTAAAAACTTATTTCTTAAGTTTATAGTTATAATATACCCCCCTAAAAAAAAGACTATAATTATTTTACCTAGTTTATAGATATAATTTAGGAAATACTATATAGATACCTTAATCTATACTCTCTACTAGTTAAGAAAGCATAATAATATAGAAACTCTATATATTCCTATTAGGAAGCAAACCCTTATATAAAGTTAGATATATACTTTAGCTAAATAGACTAGTAGAATAGTAATAGTATAAGCAGTACTATACTATATATAATTAGGCTGATTATTTTAAGGCTAAATAGGCTATTAAGGCTCTTATAGCCTAGAAATACCTAAAAGGTTAACCTTTAAGTAAGGTACTATATATATAAGAGATAACTCCTTAACTAAAAAGGTCTTTTTTATAAGCTATTTATATCTTATAGCAAAAACTTATTAAACTAGAATACTAAAGTAAATTCCTATAAAATATTATTAATAATTAATTTATTATTATAGATAAGTATTTTTATTTAAGATATTAGCTCTGTTTAATAGAAGTTTAAAATAGCTAAAGAAACTCTTAATTTAAGTTAAGAACTACTAAAACTTCCACTATAATAACTATTAGAAGTAAATTAAGATAACTTAATATATTTTGACTTTTCTTAAGAAATATATAATATAGTAGTTTAAATCTTTTCTTAAAAAATTCTTACGTAAAGAAATATTAAATAGATATTTTACTAAGAGATATAATATATTTAGAGCTTTTAATATACTTTAAAATCTCTATTTTAAAGATCTAGATAAAAAATAACAAATAAAATAAACTTTATCTTACTTTAAAGAATTCAAAGTAATACAAAACTATACTATAGAGTCTTAATATCTATATAAATAGTTAGACTTAATTGAGAATACTAAGATCTTTATATTTTATATTAACTTAAAGAATAAAATTAGTAAAGTTAACTAGCTAAGTAACTTATTTTAGTATAATAAACTTATAATTAAAATTAATAACTCCTCCTATAAATAATATAAAGAAAAGAGAGAATAATACTAATTCCCTAACTTAGTATATAAACTTTAATAATAACTATATAATTAATACTAACTTAATAATAATTAATATAATAAATAACTTAATAACTTATAGTATAATCTATAAGTATTCTACTATATTGCTATATATAGATACTAGAATAAACCTATAGATCTTAATATAGCTTCTAAAGACTAAAGGATTTAAAAAAAATAAAAGTATTATAATTATAGTAAACTAAAATATATAATATATAGATATTACTAACTTAAGAAAAAACTCTTTATATTAGTTTTTAAAGAAACTTAATAAGTTAGTATTATTATTAAGTATATACTTTATAATTAACTTAGATACACTATTTATTATAATAAGAACTATAGAGTCTATAGAAACTATAAGAAGTGTATAGAATAATACTTTAAGAACTTTTATTAATTAAGATATAATACTACTAGAATTTTATTAGTATAAACTAAAATTATTATAGTAATCTTATATTAATAAATATAAGATTACTAAGAAAAACTACTAGGTAACTTAATAAGATACTAGAAGATAGATAACAAAAATCAATAAACCTTAAGCTTAGTTTAAAAAATAAACTTAGTATGTTATATTTACAACTACTCTTTAAGAATCTTAATAAAGAACCTCTTTAAAGAATTATATAATACTAAATAATAGTAATAAATTAAAGATATGTAACTTCAAATAAATTTTCAATAAAATAAAGTTAGATATAGCTTTTAAAAAACTAATAAAGAATTAATATAAATAGCAAAAGAACTAAATATTTTTAATAAAAATACTAAAAATAACCTTAATTTATAGATATAATAATAGATTAATAGCTAGATAAAGATAAAGACCTATATATTTTATATAACTTAAATAAGCTTTATAATATTATATATTTATATATTTAGCTAGATACTATCTATTAGTATATTCTTAAGATATCGCCCGCGCCGTTACTGTTCTGCTAGTCTATTTAGCCAGAGCGTGCGTCTGACTTTATATAAGGAATATATAGAGTTTCTGTATTATTATTCTTAACTAGTAGAGGGTATAGGTTAAAGTGCCTCTATAGTGTTTCCTAAATTATGCCCATAAACTGGGTAAAGTTATTATAGTCTTTTTTGCAGGGGGGATGCGTCGTAACTATAATCTCAATATTCTTAAGATTAATACTAAAAGAAGGGTTATTAAATAATAAAAAGTATAACTTACTTATATATAAAAATATTAAGTTTCCTTATAATAACTAAGCTTTTTGCTTATATAGTATTATAGTAAAGTAATATAAATATATATTAGAATAAATATTAGTAATATATAATAATTCTTAATTAATAATTATATACTCTATATATTTTTAAGTATTTTAAGTATACTAAATTAGTAATAAATATAAAGAATATTTAAGGAATAAGTATAACTATTAAGTCTACTTCTATAAAATATATAATTAATATTCTTTATATATACGTTATTACTTAACTATCTTATTAATAATTATAATTTAACTATAATTCTTTAATTAAACTAGAACTATAATACTTATTTAAAGTTATTACTACTCTATATATTATCTAAATAATATATAAATATTATAAAAAAAATATTAACCAGATTAATATTGAAGTTTATTTAATATAAAGAGGTAAAGTATTATAGCTTTAATAAGAAGAAAGTAACTCTCTATAATTAATGATTAGAGAAAATAGCTTACTAAAAGCTTAATATAAAGGAAAGTAAATTATAATATCTATAAACATATAGTAATTAAGAAACTAAACTTACTTATTAATAAGAGATAATAATAAATAATATTAAAGTTTCTATATAATATAATAATATTATTAGTAAATAAAGATATATTATATCAAATACTTTAATTAAGAATAAATTAATGCTTATATTAATTATCTATAGAGTATAAGTAAACTTTATATTATATAATTTAGTAAGTTAAAACAGATTATATAAACTAGAAAGACTTTAAGAAGAGAATATGTTTAATAGAATAAAAGCTTTATTAATTTAGAAATAATATAACTATCTTTAAATTACTATAGCTAGGAAAACTAACTCTACTTTAATATTATAGAAAAAAGATATAAATATAATATTATTTTAAGAATTCTATACTTAAAAAAGTATAAGCTATAGATAGATTAGAGAACTAGCTATTTTTAATAAAAGGAGAACTTAGTCTTAAATAGTAACTTCAGAAAAGTACATTATATAGATTATAAATAACTTATAAAGTAATATAATCCTTTACTTATCTATAAATTAATAATATAAATACTAAAGTATTATTATTAATAAATATTAATAGAGAAAATTAAATACTATTTATTTCTAGTAAAATACTAATAATACTAAAAACTATATACTAAAGAAATTGATATAGAATTAAAAATATATAATGACTAGAACTATAAAATTAATATAGAACTAAGAAAAGAATTAATACTTGAATATTTTATAAATATAGTTAAAAAGAAACAAAAGTACTTAATATTTATATAAATAAGAAGCTTAAAAAAAGCTTTATATAACTCTTTATATTATTATTTGAGTTTATAGTTATAATATAGCCCCTCTATATAAAAAACTATAAGAAATTTACTTAGTTTAAGAGTATAATTTTAGAAAGACTATTAAGTTTATAGTTATAACGCAGCCTCCTGCAAAAAAAGACTATAATAAATTCACTTAGTTTATAGATATAATTTAGAAAACACTATAGAGGCACTTTAACCTATGCTCTCTATTAGTTAAGGATAATAATATAGAAACTCTATATATTTCTATTAGCAAGCAAATCCTTATATAAAGTTAGATACACGCTCTAGCTAAATAAACTAGCAGAACAGTAACGGCGCGGGTGACTTAGAAGGACTATATAAGTACTTTAATCTATACTCTTTATTATTTAAGGATAATAATATAGAACTCTATATATTTCTATTAGTAAGTAAACTCTCTTAAGAATATAAAGTTAGATATATACTCTAGGTAAATAAATCAGTAGAATAGTAATAATATAAATAATACTATACTATATATAATAAAACTAATAATATTAAAGCTATATAAGCTACTGTAGTAGTACTTATAGCTTAGAAATACTTAAGAAGTTAACTTTTTAGTAAAGTGTAATAAATACTACTATATAAGAGATAACTTCTTTACTAAAAGAGTATTTCTTAGGGGGGGGAGGGGGGGGGTTCTATAGCTAGAAGTATAAAAAGCTCTATAAATAGAGCTTTATATTTATATCTATTCTTTTTTTATTCTTTAAGATATTAATACTATACTCTATATATAAATATACTAAGTATATAGAAAGCATGCTTATTATTATTATTAATATATAGAGAATTATAATAGAGTTTAATCTTAATATAATTAATAAAACCTGCTTTTTTATTAAGTAACTTAAATAATACTAAGAGTATATTATTAATATAGCTGTTAGGAGAGCTCTTATTAATATTAATATAGAGGATTTCTAAATGCATAATTATATTATAAATAAGTAAGTATTTCTAGTAGTAGTAGTTAAATAAGTTCTTAATTACTCTATAGAGTAGCTTTTATTTTAAATAGACTTTCTATAGTACTACAGCAAAAATAGCTCTTTAGGAATTAGTGAGTATAGCTTATACTAAATACAAAGAGTATTATTAGTAATAATATAGCTATTAGTAGATAAAGAAAGTAGTAATAGAAATAATATTAATAATATAAGTAATATATAAGAGGATAAGTTAATAGTTTAGTAATTAAGTAATTAAGTAATCAAGTAATCAAGTAATTTAAAACTACATTATTATTAAATTATAAAGTTCAAGTTTATAAAGCTATTTAGTATAATAAGTATATAAAAGTATAGCTATAGTTAGGAGAGGATTATATAACTTAAAGCTATATATATTATTGAGAAGCGTAAAGTTAGGAAGCTTATTATAAAGTAAGTAAAATTACTATATAGTAGCTAGAAGCTTTAATATTATTAATAAAGTATATAGTACTCTTTATATTAAAAGCAACTAATAAGAACTAACTATAGATTAATTATTAAAAGCTTAATAATATTATTATTAAGAACTATAACTTACTCCTATTTATCTCTAAGCTATATAACTTCTTATATAGTATAAACTACTTTATAGCTCTTAAGGAAAAAAAAGAATATAAAATATTACTTAGGATATAGTATATATACTTTAAATTATTTATAATACCTTTTAGATATATAAATATATTTACTATATCTTAAATAATACTTAATATAATACTTTAATAATATTTTAATAAACTTTTTATTTATCTTTTTATAGATACTGAAGAAATATTAAAGTTAATATATAAAATACTATAATAACTATAGGAAGTATACTTCTTGATTAAGCTAGCTAAAAACAAATTTTATTAATAATAAGTTAAATTCTTTAGATTTACTATTATATTAAGAATTATTAAAGTATTTAAAAATAAAATTAAAGTAATTTATATTTAGTTAATATTAATATATATTAATAATATCTAGGTATTCTTTAGATTTATTAACCTTTAAAAATGTTTTAGTTATAAGTATATTAAAATTAACAACTTTAAAACTTTAATAAGAAAAATAAAGTATCTTAATAAATATTTAAATACTAAAGGCCTCTTCTAACTTCGCGCCTCCTCATAATATATATAGCCTTTAGTTATATAATTATAACTCTCCTAACTATAGCTATACTTATATATATCTATCTATTAGCTTATAGCCTTATAATCCTTAACTTTATAGTTTGATAATAATACTGCCTATTACCCACGCTGCTACTTTATCTACTAGTCTCCTTATTTAATTAGGCTAGCTAACGCCTTTATAGCTATGCTATTATTAACAATGCTCTCTCTATATTAAAGTAGTTAGTATAAGCTATACTTACTAATCTCTATAGAGCTGCTTTAGGCTTGATATTATAGAGAGCCTATTTAAAGAAGAGCTAATAAATAGAGTATATAATAACCTAATTAACTTTTAATACTATAATTACTTATTTATATATAATATTATTATATATCTAGTTATCCTCTATAGAGGTATTAATAAGAGCTCTCTTAAGAGCTATATTAATAATATATTCTTAGTATTATCTAGGCTACTTAATAAAATAGAGAGCTTTATTAATTATATTAATACTAAACTCTAGTATAATCTTTTATATATTATAAATATTAATAAATATACTTTATATATAGCTAGTATATTAATATACTAGGTATAGTATTAATATCTTAGAGAACTTATTATAGATTATAGAATAAGGATAAGGAAGAGAGATAGATATAAAGCTCTACTTATAGAGCTTTTTATATTTCTAGCTATAAGAACCTCTTAGGAGGTTAAGAAGTTATCTCTTATATATATAGCACCTTACTAAAAGGTTAATCTTTAGGTAAGGAGTTATTAAATATCTTATATAGTAGTATTTACCTTACTAAAAGGTTTACCTTACTAAAAGGTTTACCTTACTAAAAGGTTTACCTTTTAGCTATTTTATGCAGCACCTTACTAAAAGGTTTAGTAAAGATATTACTATAAAAGCCTTAGTAGCCTACTTAGCCCTAATATAATTAGCTCTAGTATATATAGTATAGTGTTATCTATGCTATTACTATTCTGCTAGTCTATTTAGCTAGAGTATATATCTAACTTTATATAAGAGTTTGCTTGCTAGTAGAAATATATAGAGTTTCTATATTATTATCCTGAACTAGTAGAGGGTATAAATTAAAGTGCCTCTATAGTATTTCCTAAATTATATCTATTAACTAGGTAAATTTATTATAGTCTTTTTTATAGAGAGCTGTGTTATAACTATAAACTTAATAATACTATTAGCTTTATAAGGCTGTAGTAGCTATATACTATAGCGCGTAATTATATAATTATATACTATAGACTATTTTATTATGCTTTCTATATATATTAATCTATAGCTAAGATAGTTACTCCTTATAACTTATCCTTATTCTTATCTATAGCTTATAATAGTTATAAGCCTAGCTCTATAGCTTATAAATATCATATAGCTGGCGTATTAATATGCCAGGTCTGATACTAATATCTTAGAGGACTTATTATAGGTTATAGGATAAGGATAAGGAAGAGAGATAGGCATAAAGCCCTGCTTACAGAGCTTTTTATGCTTCTAGCTGTGAGAACCTCTTAGAAGGTTAAGGAGTTATCTCTTATATATATAGCACCTTGCTAGAAGGTTTACCTTTTAGGCGTTTTTCCCAGGCTATAAGAGCCTTAGTAGCCTACTCAGCCCCAATATAATCAGCCCTGTTATATATAGCGCAGTATTACCTACACTATTACTATTCTACTAGTCTATTTAGCTAGAGCATATATCTAACTTTATATAAGGGTTTGCTTACTAGTAGGAATATATAGGGTTTCTATATTATTATCCTTAACTAGTAGAGGGCATAGATCAAAGTGCCTCTATAATGTTTCCCAAATTATACCCATAAACTAGGTAAATTTGTCATAGTCTTTTTTACGGGGGGCTGCGTTATAACTATAAACTTAATAGCTTATAAATATCTCTCTAACCTCTCTAAGTCTAGAAAAGAGTAAGTAGCTTTTCTTTAATTATTTTTCTATCTATTTAAAACACTTTCATAATACTTAAAACTTTTTATAATATAACTTTATAATAATAGCTATATACTTAATAATAACGTTCTCTCTAAAAGCTAGACTCTAGAGCCTTATTAACTAGCCTTATTAATATCTTAATCTATACTTATCTATACAGAGTAAGAATATTTAGAAATATCTTAATTCCAATAGCTTTAATACTTAAAAGCCTTTTAATATACTTAAGAGCACTCTAACTATTTAGGAGTTTATAGATAAGTATAATAGTTATCTCTAAGCTAAATATAAAGCTAATCTTAGTAAATATAAAGTAGCTCTCTAGAAATAAAAAGCTAAAGAGAATCCCTCTTAGATACTCTATAAAACTACTAAATAGAAAGACTTTATTAATATTATTAAGAATAAGAAGCTTAATACTTTATAGTATATTAGTAAAGATAGCTATAATACTCCTAAGTTTATAAAGCTAACTTTACTAGTTCCTATTAAGTATAAAATATTTAAGAGGAGTAGAGTAATATACTTAAGTTTCTCTCTATTAATAGTATAAACCTCTCTTTATAAATTACTTTATACTATAATTACTAAATACTTATTTACTAAATAGTTAACATAGTTTACCTTAAGGCTATAAATATAAAGCTTAATAATATTAATAATAAGTTCTAGATTAACCTTTAGAATATACTTTACTTCTTTAAATAGTAACTTATCTACTTTAATAATAATATATAGAAATAAGTATACTAAGACTATAAAAATATTTTAAAGTATACTGAGACTAGAAAAATATTTTAAAGTATACTAAGACTATAAAAATATTTTGAAGTATACTAAGTATATTACTTAACTTACTAAGTAGTATTAAGAGTAGTACTATTTCTATAAGTTAGTAATAAGCTAGAATATTATTAATACTAAGAGAAGCTATAGTAAATATACTTTTTTTAAAGTAGTATATTATAGAATTACTTCTATATAAGTCTAGAACTAGCTAGATTTAGTTATCTAAGTAAAAAAGATTAAATTACTTTATCTCTTACTTAAAGAGCTTAGAATTATTCTTATTACTAAGATCTATAATAAGCTAGCTATTACTAAGAGTTTTAGTAAATTACTTAAAGTATATACTCCTTTCTTAAATTACTCTAACTTAGAGAATCTACCTTAAGCTTTATAAACTACTTTAGATACTTTCTTTTTAGTAGTAATATTTAATAAATTCTCTAGCTATTTCTATAGATAATACTATAGATAGACTCTATAGAACTATAGCTATATTTAATAAGCTTTTATAGACTTAATAAAAAATAGCCTTAAAAATTATAAAATACTAAAAAATAGAGTATAGTATATACAGAAGATAGTTATATCTCTATAGTAAGGCTATATCTATAATAACTTTATATATATAAAGTAGATTATAAAGAAGTTATAAAAGAGTAGTTAGCTTCTATCTAGCTATAGCTATAGTAGATACTATAGTAATAGCTAGAGTAGATATAGTAATAGTAATAGTATTAATAATTAAGAGTAACTCCTTAATAATATCTCTTACTATATTATTAACTAAGCCTTTCTTAAAGATAATAGCTAAGTAGCCTAAGTTTACTCTATAATATTTATATTTTTTAAAAAGCTATATACTCTATTTAATAATATTATTCTAGATAACTATAGAGCTCTCTATATTAATAATAATAAAAGAAAGCTAGTCCTAGGAACCTTTATATACTTATATAATAATAAGATAATTAAGGTTAGTAATATAAATATACTAATTATTAAGAGAGACACTTAAGTTATTTAGTATATATTTAAAGATATCTTTATAGATAAAAAGAGCACTCTAACCTTAAGTAATATTAATATTATCTTAGAAATACTTCTCTTTAAGATAGATATTAGGTATAATAGCTATAACTAATCTCTATAGTTTAGTAAGCTAGGTAAGTCTATTTATATAAAGTAGTTACTATATAAGAGTAACTTAGTTTTCTTTAAATATAAATATATCTCTATCTACCTATTTAGTCTTAATATTTCTATAAGTAGTATAAATATTATAGCTCTCTTAAATAACTAGAAGCTAGTATACTCTATCTATTACTATATAGCTAAACGATTTAATAATATATAACTATAGTATCTCTAAGCTAGTTACCTAGACTAAAGTGCTCTTAAATACCTTATATATAATACTTAGAGAGTAAAGATTAAGACTCTATAATATTCTTAATATAACTTCTATACTTAAGTATATACTTAGTAAGTTATCTTATATAGTATATCTAAGACTAGATCTCTCTATTTTTACTACTATATAGCTTAGAACCTCTTTAACTACTAAAAGCTTAGTAAACTATATATCTAAATACTTCTTATTAAAAATAAGTATAGTAAAAAACTCTTTAGAATTTCCCTCGTCTTAAAAGAGTATAATAAAGTATTTAAGGTATTCTAGATATTTAAACACTAAGTATAAAGATAGTAGGGCTATACTATTTATAAAATCTACTATAATATTAAGTATATTATTATTACTATATAAAGCTTTACTTAGTATAAATAATAAGTAAAAGAGCTTAGAATTAATCTTAAGCTTCTATTAGTAAATACTAAGGAGCTAGTAAGTAGTAGAGAGTATACTAGCTTAGAAATTATCCTAAAAGTGCTTATCTTAGAAACTTAGAGAGTAGTAGTCTTTATCTTTAATATTAATCTATATACTATAAATAACTAGTAAAGCTCTATTTAGATAGAACTTAAGTAATTCTAAAACTATTTCTAATAATAGTAACTAGACTTTATACTTACTATATATTAAGATCTATACTCTTACTAAGAAAGCTTATATATTTATAACTATAAAGCTTACTCTCTTAAAGAGAGTTATAAAAAGATATTAAGAAATATTATTATAAGGTTAACTTTAGGGCTTCTCTTAGATATTTTATAAAATATATACTAAAAATATATAACCTATATAGAATTTAGGCTTTTATACTTAACTAGGTTATTATTATATATAATATATACTTTAATAAGTTAAAATTCTACTTTCTAGATAATAAAAAGAAAGCTATAGATATCTAGGGTGCCTAAATAATTATTAATAAGGTTAAAGTATTTATTAAATTCTCTAATATAGTTCTTAAAACCTTAGAAATACTTAATAAAGTAAATAGTAACTTTATAATAAATAAAGAAACTATTAATAAGCTTAAGTTCTCTATATTAAATACTTTCTATAGTTTAGGGTTACTTTATACTATTACTAAGATATAGTTTAAGAGTATACTAGCTAGAATATAGAGAAAACTACTTACTTCTAAATAAACTTCTAATCCTAAAGGTATACTAAGATTAAGTTTAATCTCTTTAGTAATACTAAAGCTCTATCCTAAAGTATAAAGTATTATTACTAAGAATATAAATCTATATCTATCTATTTTAAATACTTAAGAACTAGCTACTTAAGTATCTATAAAGAAAGAGAGTTTATAGTAATCTAAATAAAACTTCTCCTTAGTAGCTAAAATAGATTCTTAAGCTATTTATTATTAATATTAATAAATTAACTATAAACCTCTAATATAATAAAGCACTAGAGAGTAATATCTAAGAGTTTTTATAACTCTCTATTTAGAAAAGAGCTTACTAAATAATTACTAAAATACTTTCTTTATAACCTTTATACCTAATTAATATAAAGCTATTATAAAAAGCACTCTTATATATAAAACTCTATACTTTACTATTATAATATATTTATAAAATAACTCTAAGATATACCTAAATACTAAGCAGAAGATAGTCTTAAAGCTTCTAAATCACTACTTTAAAGCTAGAAAGCTAAGAAAGCTACTCTAAAGTATATTTTAAGAAACTATAAATAAGGAAATTAATAAGCTTATAGCTAAAGAGATTTAATATATTATTAACTAATTTAAGATATACTTAAAGCTTCTTTTCTTAAAGTAGGTATATATCTATAAGTTTACCTTAATATCTATAGAGTATAAATCTATATATAAGGAGGTATATAAAACACTTTCTCTCTTAGCTTAATCTATATTATTATATTTATAGCCTAAAGTCTATATATAGTAATAGTAGTTATAGCTTAGTTTAACTATAAAGTACTCTAATTTAATTATTAATATACTTCTAAATATAGATATTAACCTAAATAGAAAGCTAGTTACTTACTACTTTTTAGATAGCTTTAAGTAAACTAATAAAGTTATAGAGCTTAATAAAGCTCTATATAGCTTAAAGAATATATCTCTTCTATAGTATAAGGGATTCTCTATAGCCTTATATAAGCTTAGGCTCTCTCTATATAATAAGAAGCTCTATCTTTCTTAAGATAAGCACTATAAGATCCTAATTCTATTCTATATTAATAATATCCTTATTTTATTTTATTAAAACTATATTTCTAAAGCTTAGAAGCTTATATAAGAGACTAAGTAACTATATAAACTATATAAACTAAGCTCTATTAAATAGTACCTTAAGCTATATATTATATAAGGCTAAATAGCTAAAAAGATTTATCTAGTCTATAACTAGTATATTAAAACTATTATAGAGTGCTTTAAGCTCTATAATAGCCTCTATCTAAGTACTTCTATATTAGTTATTAAGCTTATAAAGAACTCTAGTAAGGCTATAAATATCTAAGTTAAGGAGTACTAATTACTTATTAAAAGTATTTTATATATAGTAATAATAATATAACTTAATATAGTGTTTACTATAGTATAACTCTTCTGCTTATTTATAAATTTAAGTATATAGCACTTTGCTATAGTAAGGTAGTATATTTAGTATCTCTATATAACCTACTACTTTATAATCTGCTATAGTAGGTTAGAGGGTAATAAAGAGACTTTCTTACTGCTAATTACTAGTAATACCTTATTTACTAATAATAAAAGGATATATAGATTATTATAAAGCTATATAATAATACTCTTTAGAGATATAATTTAGTAAAAAGCAGCTTACTAAGTAATAGTTATAATATTAATAACTAAAGCAGAGCTTCTAAGCCTTAAGTATTAAGTTTATAGTTATAACACAGCCCCCCTATAAAAAAGACTATAATAAATTCACCTAGTTTATAGATATAATTTAGGAAATACTATAGAGATACTTTAATCTATGCTCTCTACTAGTTAAGGATAATAATATAGAAACTCTATATATTTCTATTAGTAAGCAAACTCTCTAAATATTACTATATAAAGTTAGATATATACTCTAGCTAAATAGACTAGTGGAACAGTAATAGTATAGATAACGCCACGCTATATATAATAGGGCTGATTATATTAGGGCTAAGTAGGCTACTAAGGCTCTTATAGTAATGCCTTTACTAAACCTTTTAGTAAGGTGCTGCAAAAAATACCTAAAAAGTAAACCTTTTAGTAAGGTAAACGCTACTATATAAGATGTTTCATAACTCCTTACCTAAAGGTTAATCTTTAGTAAGCTAGATATAAGAAATAACTCCTTAACCTTCTAAGAGGTTCTTATAGCTAGAAGTATAAAAAGCTCTATTATAATAAATAGAGCTTTATATCTATCTCTCTTCTTATTCTTATTAATCTATAATAAGTTCTCTAAGATATTAGCACTAAATCTAGTATATTAATATACTAGCTATATATAAAGCATACTTATTAACGTTAATAATATACAAAAGATTATATAAGAGTTTAGTATTAATATAATTAATAAGCCACTCTGTTTTATTAAGCAGCCTAAATAACACTAAGAGTATATTATTAATATAGCTCTGAAGAGAGCCCTTATTAATACCTCTATAGGAGATAACTAGATATATAATAATATTATATATAAATAAGTAAATATAGCATTAAAAGTTAATTAGGTTATTATATACTTTATCTATTAGCTCTTCTTTAAACAGGCCCTCTATAATACTAAGGCTAAGGCAGCTCTATAGAACTTATTAGTAAGTATAGCTTATACTAACTACTTTAACATAGAGAGAGTATTGCTAATAATAGCATAGCTAGTAGATAAAGCAGTAATAGAGATAATATTTAATAACAGTGTGGGTAATAGGTAAGAGGACAAGTTAATAGATATTATTAATGTCACGAGCTATAGGTAGGGGTGAGGGTGAGTTATAAGGAGCAACTATCTTAGCTATAGATTAGTGCACGCAGAAAGCATAGTGAAATAGTCTATAGTGTGTAATTATATAATTATACGCTATAGCATATAGCTACTATAGCCTTATAAGGCTAAGAGTACTATAAACTATATTATAATATACCCTCTAGCCACGCAGTAAATATTACTAATATAGCAATTTATTATTATATATAGCTATAACTATTTTTAAATATATATCAAAGAGATAAAGTAGTATTATAAATAGCCTTAAAGGTGTAAAATAAATAAAAATATCCCTTATAAGTGCTTTAAAGAGTATAAATAAGTAATATATAACTTAAGTAATAGTAATATAATCTAGGTAAGTAGCAGAATCCTATTAGTAGTACTTAACTATCTATAAAGGTAACTAGGTAGGTATAGTTATTACTTATACTACTCTCTATCTTAATTTTTTCTCTTTCTTCTACTTAGAATACTATAATAATTATAAGTTAACTCTTTATATATATAAAAAAATTATTATATATATTATTAACTATTATAAATACTTACCTTTATATAGAACTATCTATACCTATTAATACTATTAAAAAAATAGCCTCTAAGTATAAATAATCTATAATACTAGTTACTAACTATATTACTAAAATTAAGATAATCTATAAAGCTAAAAAGAAAATAGAGTAGGAGTAGCTAGCTACTCTTACTAAGTAGAAAGAGGCTAAAGATAATAAGGTTAAGAAGTATAAGTCTTTTATTTTACTATTCTATAGCTCCTCTAGTAACTATTACTATTTAGTAAGGCTTTTTAATACTATAAAAGCTAATAATATCCTTTTAATAGAGAAGGCTAAGGCTTCTAAGAAGAAGCCTATATATAAGTATAAGTATACCCTCTCTATTAAAGAGAAAGAAAATAAGAATAAGGAGAAGCCTATTAGTATATTTATAATATTACTTCTATATAGTCTAGAAATATTAATAATAGTCGAGAGAAGTCTAAGTATAAGTCTAAGGAGATAAAGATTATAGCTAGTATATATTATAGTATATTAAAAAAGAAGACTAACTCTATTACTAATAAAAAGACTTTAAGCTCTACTAAGAAGCTTTATACTTTTTCTACTATCTTAGAGAGAGTTAGTAAGCTAATAGAATACTTATACTATAGCTATATATACTTACTATTTATAAATAAGAGCTCTAGTTACTACTTCTATAATACTAATAAGTATTACTACTACTATCTAGCTAGCTAAAGCTATAAATCTCTCTCTACTATTACTATTACTTTCTATAAATACTACTATAAGGTTTATAATACTAATAACTAGGTTATAAGTATTCTATATATATATATATATAGATATATATAAAATAATCTAGTATAGTGCTAACTTATCTATCTAGGCTCTTACTTTTTAATACTAAGTTCTCTAAACTACTCTTAAAAAGGAGAAGGAGAAGAAAGAGGAGAAGGAGAAGGAGAAGGAGTAAGAGGAAAAGGAGGAGAAGCTCTAGGTTATTATATATCTAGTGATTACTATAGAAAAGCTAACTTTAGCTAGCTCTTCTTAGTAGGTTTCTATAGCTATTACTCTTTCTAGTAATACTATTACTAATATATATATTTACTTAGTAAACCTTTTAGCTTTCTATAAGCTATCTATTAATATAGCTAATAGCTTTATTAACTACCTTATTATAGCTATCTATACTAAGGAGCACTTCTATTATTAAATATATATCTTTAGATATTAATACCCTTTACTTATTAATATTTAGAGAGGTATAGAGCTAGTATACCTAGAGCTAGTATATCTATAAGAATTGCTTTTTTCTATCTAGCTATTATATATAGAAAGGCTATAGCTCTATAGATAATATCTACTAGCTTTTAAGCCTAATAGAGCTTTATTCTATGCTCTTAAACTTACTTTGCCTTTATTATAATAATATAGTAAGTATTTACTAAATTTAGTAATACTTAGAAGTGTTTAAACTTAGCTTAAGAGAGGCTTTTTATAAGCTTATTTACTAGTATCTTATCTATAGATATATAGAGTACTTTAAAAATACCCTTTATATACTCTTAGTATAGCTATATATTTTAAATATTAATATACTATAAATAGGTTAAAATATACTCTCCCTCTCTAATTACTAGTTAAATAGTATACTAATTATTATAATAGACTTTCTAAATATCTCTAAGCTCTAAAATAAGATTATAGTATAGCCTTTAAAAAGCTATTATCTCTTTAGTAGTATATTTAAGACTTAGAAGCTCTGCTTTAGTTATTAATATTATAACTATTACTTAATAGGCTGCTTTTTACTAAATTATACCTCTAAAGAGTATTATTATATAGCTTTATAATAATCTATATATCCTTTTATTATTAGTAAATAAGATATTACTAGTAATTAGCAGTAAGAAAGTCTCTTTATTACTCTCTAACCTACTATAGCAGATTATAAAGTAGTAAGTTAAATAAAGATACTATATATACTACCTTACTATAGCAAAGTGCTATATACTTAGATTTATAAGAAAGTAGGAGAGTTATACTATAGTAAAGGCTACTTTAAGGTATATTATTATTACTATATATAGAATATTTATAATAAGTAATTAGTAGTTCTTAACTTCTATAGTAGTAGCTTTACTAG
Source organism: Colletotrichum neosansevieriae (assembly GCA_036785495.1). NCBI lineage: Eukaryota > Fungi > Ascomycota > Sordariomycetes > Glomerellales > Glomerellaceae > Colletotrichum > Colletotrichum neosansevieriae. Next base: position 15,536 of record JAVHLV010000131.1, on the reverse strand, counting down.
AGTTCTTTATAAGCTTAGTAACTAATATAAAAGTACTTAGATAGATACTATTATAGAGGCTAAAGCGCTCTATAATAGTCTTAATATACTAGTTATAGACTAGGTAGATCTTTTTAGCTACTTAATCTTATATAATATATATTCTAAGATACTATTTAATAGGGTCTAGTTTATATAGTTTATATAGTTTTTTAATCTCTTATATAAACTCCTAAGCTTTAGAAATATAGTTTTAATAAAATAAAATAAGGATATTATTAATATAGAATAGAAACAGGACCTTATAGTGCTTATCTTAAGAAAAGTAGGGCTCCTTATTATATAGAGAGAGCCTAAGCTTATATAAAGCTATAGAGAATTTTTTATACTATAGAAGAGATATATTCTTTAGGCTATATAGAGCTCTATTAAGCTCTATAACTTTACTAACTTACTTAAAGCTATTTAGAAAGTAGTAGGTAACTAATTCTCTATCTAGGTTAATATCTATATTTAAAAATATATTAATAATATTAAATTAGAGTATTTTATAGTTAAACTAGGCTATAATTACTATTACTATATATAAACCTTAAGCTATAAGTATAGTAATATAGATTAAGCTAAGAGAGGAGGTGTTTTATATATCCCCTTATATATAGATTTATACTTTATAGATATTAAGATAGTTACTTTAGAATTTATAAATATATATCTACTTTAAGAAAAGAGGCTTTAAGAGATTACTTAGCTTTTATCTTTAAGAAGGCTTTAGTTAATAATATAGTTAGAAATATTATTAAGAAGTTACTCTTTATTACTAATACTACCTCTATTACTATATCTACTCTAGCTACTACTATAATATCTACTATAGCTATAGTTAGATAAGTACTAACTACTCTTCTAAGATTTCTTTATAATCTACTCTATATATATAAAGTTATTATAAATATAGCTTTATTATAGAGATATTACTATCTTCTATATATACTATACTTTATCCTTTAGTATTTTATAATCCTTAAAACTATCTTTTAGTAAGTCTATAAATATCTATTAAATATAGCTATAGTTTTATAGAGTCTACTTATAGTATTATTTATAGAGATAGCTAAAGATCTTATTAAGTATTACTACTAAAAAGGAAGTATCTAAAGCAGTTTATAAAGCTTAAGGTAGATCCTCTAAGTTAGAGTAGTCTATAAAAGTAGTATATACTCTAAGTAGTTTACTAAAACCCTTAGTAAAAGCTAGCTTATTATAGATCTTAGTAATAAGGATAATTCTAAGCTCTTTAAGTAAGAAGTAAGGTATTTTAATCTCTTTTACTTAGATAACTAAATCTAGCTAGTTTTAGGTCTAAGTAGAAGCTATTTTATAGTATATTACTTTAAGAAAAGTATATCTATTATAGCTTTTCTTAGTATTAATAATATTCTAGCTTATTACTAACTTATAGAGATAGTACTACTTTCTATACTACTTAGTAAGCTAAGTAGTATACTTAATATACTTTAAAATATCTTTATAATCTTAGTATACTTATTTCTATATACTATTATTAAAGTAAGTAAGTTACTATTTAAGGAAATAGAGTATATTTTAAAGGTTAATCTAGAACTTATTATTCTTATTATTAAGCTTTACTTTTACTACTTTAAGGTAGACTATATTAATAGTTTAATAGATAAGTACTTAATAGTTATAGTATAAAGCAATCTATAATAAGAGATTTATACTATTAGTAGAGAGGTATTTAAAAGTATTACTCTACTTATCTTAGATATCCTTATACTTAATAGAGATTAGTAGGATTAGCTTTATAAGCTTAGAAATAGTAAGATTTACTCTACTAGCTTATTAAAGAGTATTAAACTCCTTATTCTTAATAATATTAATAAAGTTATTATACTTAGTAGTTTTATAGAGTATTTAAGAGGGGTTTTTCTTTTACTTTTAAAGAGCTGCTTTATACTTACTAAGATTAGCTTTATACTTAGCTTAGAGATAGTTATTATACTTATCTATAAACTTCTAAATAGTTAGAGTGTTCTTAAGAGTATTAAAAAGCTTTCTAGTATTAAAGCTATTAGAATTAAGATACTTCTAAATATCCTTATTCTATATAAATAAGTATAGATTAAGGTACTAATAAGGCTAGTTAGTAGGGCCCTAGAGCCTTATTTCTAGAGAGAAGGTTATTAAAAAGTATATAGCTATTATTATAAGGTTACTTTAAAAAAGTTTTTAAGTATTATAAGGTTATTTTAAATAGGTAAAAAATAATAGGAGAAAAGCTACTTGCTCTTTTCTAGGCTTAGAGAGATTAGAGAGGTATTTATAAGCTATAAAGCTAGGCTTATAATTATTATAAGCTATAGATAGAGGTGAGAGTAAGTTATAAAGAGTAACTATCTTAGCTATAGATTAGTATATATAGAAAGCGTAGTAAAATAGTTTATAGTGTGTAATTATATAATTATACGCTATAGCATATAGCTACTATAGCTTTATAAAGCTGAGAGTGCTATAAACTATATTATAATATATATATAAGTGCGGCTATAGTTAGGATAGTTATAATTATATAACTAAAGGCTATATATATTATTAAGAGGTGTAGTGCAGAGTTAGAAGGTCTGTTGCAAAGCAGGTAAAATCACTATATAGTGGCTAGAGGCTAAGCCTTAAGCATATTACTAAAGAGATAATAGCTTGTTAAAGGCTATATTATAATATTACTTTAAAGCTTAGAGAAATTTAGAAAGTCTATTATAATAACTAGTAAACTATTTAACTTGTAGTTAGAGAGAGAGAGTATATATTAACCTATCTATAATATATTAATATTTAAAATATATAGCTACACTAAGAGTATATAGGGAGTATATTTAAAGTGCTCTTTATATCTATAAATAAGATACTAATAAATAGGTTTATAAAAAGCCTCTTTTAAGCTAAGTTTAAATACTTCTAAGTATTACTAAACCTAATAAACCCTTACTATACTATTATAATAAAAGAGAAGTAAGTTTAAGAGCATAGAATAAAGCATTATTTAGCCTAAAGGCTAGTAAATATTATCTATAGAACTATAGCTCCCCTATATATAATAGCTAGGTATAAAAGTAATTCTCTTAGATATACTAATCCTACCCCTCCTAAATACTAAAAGTAAAGAGTATTAATACCTAAAGATATATATCTAATAATAGAAACACTCCTCTATATAAATAGCTATAATAAAATAGTTAATAAAGCTATTAGTTATATTAATAAGTAGTTTATAGAGAGCTAAAAGGCTTACTAAGTAAGTATATATATTAGTAATAGTACTATTAGAAAGAGCAGTAGCTATAGAAACCTACTAAAAAGAGCTAGCAAAAACTAGCTCTTCTATAGTAATCTCTAGATATATAATAACCTAGAGCTTCTCCTCCTCCTCCCCCTTCTCCTACTCCTTTTCCTCCTCCTCCTCCTCCTCCTCTTTCTCCTTTTTAAGAGTAGCCTAGAGAGTATAGAAATAAAATAAAAGGCTATAAATAGATAAGTTAGCACTATACTAAGTTATTATATATATATTTATATATATAAACAGAATATTAATAATTTAGTTATAGCTATTATAAGCTTTATAGCAGTACTTATAAAGTATAATAATAGTAGTAGAAAGGAGCTTATAGCTATAGCTAGCTAGATAGTAGTAATAGCACTTACTAATACTATAAAAGTAGTAACTAGAGCTTTTATCTATAAATAGTAAGTAAGCATAGCTATAGTATAAGTGCTCTATTAGCTTACTAGCTCTCTCTAGAATAGAAGAGAAAGTATAGAGCTTCTTAGTAAAGCCTATGGTTTTCTTATTAACAGTAGGGGTAGTCTTCTTCTTAGGTATATTATAATATATACTATCTATAACCTTAGCCTGCTTAGGCTTAGGCTTTTCTAGACTATTATTAATATCTCTAAAGTATATAGAAGGAATATTATAAATATATAAATAAGCTCCTCCTCTTTATTATTCTTATCCTTATCCTCCTTAATAAAGAGGGTATACTTTTACTTATATACTAGCTTCTTAGGAGTAGTAGCCTCCTCTATTAAAAAGATATTATTAACTTCTATAGTATTAAAAAACCTTACTAAATACTAATAAGCTTACCTTAAGCTAAGTTTTCCTCTATTATGTAGAGAATAGCCTTAACTATTAAGTATTAATATTACTAAAGAGGCTATAGAATAATAAAATAAGAGACTTATAGTTATTAACCTTATTATTCTTAGCTTCCTCTTACTTAATAAGAGTAGCTAGCTACTCCTGCTATACCTTCTTCTTAGCTTTATAAATTACCTTAGCCTTAGTAATAAATATAGTTAATAATTAATATTATAGATTATTTATACTTAGGGGCTATTTTTTATTATAGTATTAATAGGTATAAATAGTACTATATAAAGATAAGTAACTATAATAGTTAGTAATATATATAATAATTCTTATATATATATAAAGAGTTAACTTATAATTATTATAGTATTTTAAGTAGAAAGATAAGGGAAAATTAAGATAGAGAATAGTATAAATAATATAACTATACTACCTAGCTACTTTCTTAAGTAATTAAGTACTACTAATAGGATTCTGCTACTTACCTAAATTATATTACTATTACTTAAGATATATACTACTTATTTATACTCTTTAAGCCTCTTATAAAGAATATTTATATTTATTCTATATCTTTAAAGCTATTTATAACACTACTTTATCTCTTTTATATATATTTATATATAGTTATAGCTATATATAAGGCTAGATTACTATATTAGTAATATATTATAAGCTATAAGTAGGGGTGAGGGTAAGTTATAAGGAGCAACTGTCTTAGCTATAGATTAGTGCGCACAGAAAGCGCAGTGAAATAGTCTGCAGTGCACGATTATATAATTATGCGCCACAGTGCACAGCTACTGCAGCCTTATAAGGCTAAGAGTACTATAAACTGCATTATAATATACCCTCTAGCTATGCAGCAAATATCACTAATATAGCAATCTATTATTATATATAGCTATAACTATTTTTAAATATATATAAAAGAGACAAAGCAGTATTATAAATAGCTTTAAAGGTATAAAATAAATAAAAATATCCCTTATAAGTACTTTAAAGAGTATAAATAAGCAATATATAACTTAAGTAATAGTAATATAATCCAGGCAAGTAGTAGAATCCTATTAGTAGTGCTTAACTACCTATAAAGGTAGCTAGGTAGGTATAGTTATTACTTATACTACTCTCTACCTTAATTTTCCTCCTTCTTCTACTTAGAACACTATAATAATTATAAGTTAACCCTTTATATATATAAAAAAATTATTATATATATTATTAACTATTACTAATACTTATCTTTATATAGAACTATCTATATCTATTAATACTATTATAAAAAATAGCCTCTAAGTATAAATAATCTATAATACTAGTTACTAACTATATTACTAAGGCTAAAGTAACCTATAAGGCTAAGAAAAAGGCAGAGCAGGAGCAGCTAGCTATTCTTACTAAGTAGAAAAAGACTAAGAATAATAAGAGCAATAAGTATAAGTTTTTTATTTTACTATTTTATAGCTCCTCTAGTAACTATTACTATTTAGCAGAGCCTTTTAATACTATAGAAGCTAATAATATCCTTCTAATAGAGGAGGCTAAGACTTCTAAAAAGAAGCTTATAGATAAGTATAAGTATACCCCCTCTATTAAGGAGAAAGAGAATAAGAATAAAGAGAAGTCTATTAGTATATTTATAATATTACTTCCTTATAGTCTAGAGATACTAATAATAGTCTAAAAAAGCCTAAGTATAAGTTTAAGGAGGTAAAGATTATAGCTAATATATATTATAGTATATTAAAGAAAAAGACTAACCCTACTATTAGTAAGAAGACTCTAGGCTCTACTAAGAAGCTCTATACTTTCTCTACTATCCTAGAAAGAGTTAGTAAGCTAATAGAGTATCTATATTATAGCTATATATACTTACTACTTATAGGTAAAAGCTCTAGTTACTACTTCTATAGTACTAGTAGATACTACTACTACTACTTAGCTAGCTAAAGCTATAAGCTTCTCTCTACTATTACTATTACTCCCTATAAATACTACTATAAGGCCTATAATAGTAATAACTAGATTATAAGTATTCTATATATATATACAGGTATATATAAGATAATTTAGTATAGTGCTAACTTATCTATCTAGGCTCTTACCTTCTAGTACTAGGTCCTCTAGACTACTCTTAAAGAGGAGAAGGAGAAGAGAAAGGAGGAGAAGAAAAAGTAGAAGTAGAAGGAGGAGGAGGAGGAGGAGGAGAAGCTCTAGGTTATTATATACCTAGAGGCTGCTATAGAAGAGCTAGCTTTAGCTAGCTCTTTTTAGCAGATCTCTATAGCTACTACTCTCTCTAGTAGTACTATTACTAGTATATATACTTACTTAGTAAGCCTTTTAGCTCTCTATAAGCTGCCTACTAGTATAGCTAATAGCTTTATTAACTGCCTTATTATAGCTATCTATACTAAGAAGTGCTCTTATTATTAAATATATACTTTTAGGTATTAATACTCTTTACTTATTAGTATTTAGAGAGGTATAGGGCTAGTATATCTAGAGCTAGTATACCTATAAGAATTACTTTTCTGCCTAGCTATTATATATAGAGGAGCTATAGCTCTGCAAATAATATCTACTAGCTTTTAGACCTAATAGAGCTTTATTTTATACTCTTAAACTTACTTTCTCTTTATTATAATAATATAGTAAGTATCTACTAGATTTAGTAGTGCTTAGAAGTATTTAAACTTAGCTTAAAAGAGGCTTTTTATAAGCCTATCTACTAGTATCTTATCTATAAGTATATAGAGCACTTTAAAAGTGCTCTTTATATACTCTTAGTATAGCTATATATTTTAAATATTAATATACTATAAGCAGGTTAAAATATACTCTCTCTCTCTAACTACTAGTTAAATAGTCTACTAATTATTATAATAGACTTTTTAAATATCTCTAAGCTCTAAAGTAAAGTTATAGTATAGCCTTTAAAGGGCTATTATCTCTTTAATAGTATACTTAAAGCTTAGAAGCTCTGCTTTAGTTATTAATATTATAACTATTACTTAATAGGCTACTTTCCACTAAATTACACCTCTAAAGAATATTATTATATAGCCTTATAATAACCTATATATCTCTTTATTATTAGCAAATAAGGTATTACTAGTAATTAGCAGTAAGAAAGTCTCTTTATCACCCTCTAAGCTGCTATAATAGATTATAAGGTAGTAAGTTATATAGAAATACTATATATACTACCTTACTATAGCAAAGTACTATATACTTAGATTTATAAGAAAGTAGGAGAGTTATATTATAGTAAAGGCTACTTTAAGATATATTATTATTACTATATATAGAATACTTCTAATAAGCAATTAGTAGTCCTTAACTTCTATAATTATAGCCTTACTAGAGTTTTTTATAAGCTTAGTAACTAGTATAGAAATACTTAGAGTAATACTATTATAGAGGCTAAAGCGCTCTATAATAGTCTTAATATACTAGTTATAAACCAGATAGATCTTTTCAGCTACTTAGTCTTATATAATATATATTCTAAGATACTATTTAATAGAGCCTAGTTTGCACAGTTTATATAGTTTCTTAATCTCTTATATAAGCTTCTAAACTTTAAAAGTATAGTTTTAATAGAATAAAATAAGGATATTATTAATATAGAATAAAAGCAGAACCTTATAGTGCTTATTTTAAAAAAAGCAGAGCTTCTTATTATATAGAGAGAGTCTAAGCTTATATAAGGCTATAGAGAATTCCTTATACTATAAAAAAGGTATATCTTTTAAGCTATATAAAGCTCTATTAAGCTTTATAACTTTACTAGCTTACTTAAAGCTATCTAAAAGATAGTAGGTAACTAGCTCTCTATCTAGGTTAATATCTATATTTAGAAATATATTAATAATATTAAATTAGAGTATTTTATAGTTAAACTAGGCTATAATTACTACTACTATATATAGGCTTTAGGCTATAAGTATAGTAGTATAGGTTAAGCTAAGAGAGGAGATATCTTATATATCCCCTTATATATAGATTTATGCTTTATAGGTATTAAGATAGTTATCTTAGAACTTATAAATATATACCCACTTTAAGGGAAGAAGCTTTAAGTATATCTTAGACTAGTTAATAATATACTAGGTTCTCTTAGCTATAAGCTTATTAATTTCCTTATTTATAGCCTCTTAAAATATATCTTAGAGCAGCTTTCTTAGCTTTCTAGCTTTAAAATAGTTACTTAGAGGCTTTAAGAGGTCTTCTATAAAGTATATTATCTTCTACTTAGTATTTAGATATATCTTAGAGTTATCTTATAGATATACTATAATAGTAGAGTATAAAGTCTTATATCTAAAAGTGCTTTCTATAATAGCTTTATACTAATTAGATATAAAGGTTATAAAAAAAGCATTCTAGTAGTTATCTAGTAAGCTCTTTTCTAAATAAAGAGTTATAAGAACTCTTAGACACTATTTTCTAGTACTCTATTATATTAGAAGCCTATAGTTAATCTATTAATATTAATAATAAGTAGGTTAGAAATCTATTTTAGCTACTAAGAAGAAGTCTTATCCAGATTACTATAAGCTCTCCTCCTTTATAGACACTTAAATAGCTAGTTCTTAAGTATTTAAAATAGATAGATATAGGTTTATACTCTTAGTAATAGTATACTATGCTTTAGAGTAGAGCTCTAGTATTATAAGAGAGTTTAAACTTAATTCTAGTATACTTTTAGGATTAGAAGTTTATTTAGAAGTGAGCAGTCCTCTCTATATTCTAGCTAATATACTCTTAGACTATATTATAGTAGTAGTATAAGGCACTTCTAAACTATAAAAAGCAGCTAGTATAGAGAACTTAAGCCTACTAGTAGTTTATTTATTTATTATAAAGTTACTATTTGCTTTATTAAGTATCTCTAAGGTTTTAAGAACTATATTAGAGAATCTAATAGGTATTTTAACCTTATTAATAATTATCTGAGCACTCTAAATATCTATAGCCTTCTTCTTATTATCCAGAAAGTAGAATCTTAACTTATTAAAGTATATATTATATATAATAATAACCTAGTTAAGTATAGAAACCCAGATCCTATATAGGTTATATATTTCTAGTATATATTCTATAAAGTATTTAAGATAGGTCCTAGAGTTAACCTTATAATAGTATCTTCTAATACTTCTTTTATAACTTTCTTTAAGGGAGTAAGCTTTGCAGCTATAGGTATATAAGCCTCTCTAGTATAGGTATAGGTCTTAGTATATAGTAAGCATAAAGTCTAGTTATTACTATTAGAAGTAGTTCTAGAACTACTTAAGTTCTATCTAAATAGAGCTTTACTAGTTATTAGTAGTATATAGGCTAATATTAAAAATAAAAACTGCTACTCTCTAAGTTTCTAAGATAAGATACTTTAGTAGATAAGTAGTAGTTAGTATTATAAGCACTTTTAGAATAATTTCCAAGCTAATATACTTTTTACTATCTATAGGCTTCTTAGTATTTACTAGTAAAAGCTTAAAATTAATTCTAAGCTTCTCTATCTATTATTTATACTAAGTAAAACCTTATATAGTAATAATAGTATACTTAATATTATAGTAGATCTTATAGATAGTAAGTTTCTGCTATTTTTATATCTAGTATTTAAATGTTTAGAATACCTTAAACACTTTATTATACTCTTTTAAGACTAGAAGAATTCTAAAAAGTCTTCTACTATACTTATCTTTAATAACAAATATCTAAGCATATAGTCTACTAAGCTTTGAGTAGTTAAAGAGGTTTTAAGCTATATAGTAGTAGAAATAGAGAGATCTAGCCTCAGATATACTATATAAGATAACTTACTTAGTATATACTTAAGTATAGAATTTATATTAAATATATAATAGAGTCTTAATTCTTACCCTCTAAGTGTTATATATAAAGCGTTTAAGTATACTCTAGTCTAGGTAACTAGCTCAGAGATACTATAGTTATATATTATTAAACCTTTTAGCTATATAGTAGTATAAGAAGTATATTAGCTTCTAGTTATTTAAGAGAGCTATAATACCTATACTACTTATAAAAGTACTGAGACTAAGCAGATAGATAGAGATAGAATTATATTTAAAGAAAACTAGGTTACTCTTATATAATAGCTGCTTTATATAAGTAAACTTACCTAGCTTACTAAACTATAAAGAGTAGTTATAGCTATTATACTAGATATCTATCTTAAAAAAAAGCACTTCTAAGATAATATTAGTATATATATTTTTAATAATAGTAATATTATTTAAGGTAAGAGCACTCTTTTTACCTATTAAGGTATCTTTAAATATACTCTAAATAATCTAAGTACTTCTCCTAATAATTAGTATACTTATACTACTAACTTTAATTACCTTATTATTATATAAGTATATAAAGGTACTAGAAACTAGCTTTCTCTTATTATTAATAATATAGAAAGTCTTATAATTATCTAGAATAATACTATTAGAGAGAGTATATAGTTTCTTAAAGAATATAAATACTATAAAATAAACTTAGGTTACTTAGCTTTTATCTTTAAGAAGGCTTTAGTTAATAATATAACAGGAAATATTATTAGGAAGTTACTCTTTATTACTAGTACTACCTCTATTACTATACCCACCCTATCTACTACTATAGTATCTACTATAACTATAGTTAGATAAGTACTAACTACTCTTCTAAGACTCCTTTATAATCCACTCTATATATATAAGGTTATTATAAATATAGCCCTATTATAGGAATATTACTATCTCCTATATATACTATACTTTATCTTTTAGTATCTTATAGTCCTTAAAGCTATCTTTTAGTAAGCCTATAAATACCTATTAAATATAGCTATAGTTCTATAAGATCTACCTATAGTATTATCTATAAAAGCAGCTAGGGATTTTATTAGGTATTACTGCTAGAAAAGAAGTATCTAAAGCAGTCTATAAGGCTTAAAGTAGATCCTCTAAGTTAGAGTAGCCTATAAAGGTAGTATATATTCTAAGCAATCTGCTAGAACTCTTAGTAGAAGCTAGCTTATTATAGATCTTAGTAGTAAGAATAATTCTAAGCTCTTTAAGTAAAAGATAGAATATTCTAATCTCTTCTACTTAGATAACTAAATCTAGCTAGTTTTAGGCCTAAGTAGAAGCTATTTTATAGTATACTACCTTAAAAAAAGCATATCTGCTATAGCTTCTCTTAGTATTAGTAATATTCCAGCTTACTACTAGCTTATAGAGATAGTACTACTCTCTATACTACTTAGCAGGCTAAGTAGTATACTTAGTATATTTTAGAATATCTTTATAATCTTAGTATACTTATTCCTATATACTATTATTAGAGCAGGTAAGTTACTATTTAAGAAAGTAGAGTATATTCTAAAAGTTAATCTAAAACTTATTATTCTTATTATTAAGCTTTATTCCTGCTATCTTAAAGTAGACTATATTAATAGTCTAATAGATAAATACCTAATAGTTATAGTATAAGATAATCTATAATAAGAGGTTTATACTATTAGCAGAGAGGTACTTAAATATATTACTCTACTTATCTTAGATATCCTTATACTTAATAGAGGTTAGTAGAGTTAGCTTTATAAGCTTAGAAGTAGTAAGACCTGCTCTACTAGCTTATTAGAGAGTATTAAACTTCTTACTCTTAATAATATTAATAGAGTTATTATACTTAGTAGTCTTATAGAGTATCTAAGAGGGGTTTCTCTTTTACTTCTAAAAAGCTGCTTTATACTTACTAAGTTTAGTTTTATACTTAGCTTAGAGGTAGTTATTATACTTATCTATAAACTTCTAAATAGTTAGAGTGCTCTTAAAAGTATTAAAAGGCTTACTAATATTAGAACTATTAGAATTAAGATACTTCTAAATACCCTTACTCTATATAGATAAGTATAGGTTAAAATACTAATAAGGCTAGTTAGTAAAGCCCTAGAGCTTTACTTTTAGAGAGAAGGTTATTAAAGAGTATATAGCTATTATTATAAAGCTGCTTTAAAAAGGTTTTTAAGTATTATAAGGTTATTTTAAATAGGTAAAAGATAATAGGAGAAAAGCTGCTTACCCTTTTCTAGGCTCAGAGAGGTTAGAGGAGTATTTATAAGCTATAGAGCTAGGCTTATAACTATTATAAGCTATAAATAGAAGTAAGGGCAAGTTATAAGGAGTAACTATCTTAGCTATAGATTAGTGTATATAGAAAGTATAGTGAAATAGTCTGTAGTGTATAATTATATAATTGCGCGCTATAGTGCACAGCTACTATAGCCTTATAAGGCTAAGAGTGCTATAAACTATATTGTAATATAATATTTACTATATAGCTAGGAGGTATATTATAATATAGCTTATAGCACTCTTAGTCTTATTAAGCTATAGTAGCTATATACTATAGCGCATAATTATATAATTATATACTATAGACTATTTTACTACGCTTTCTGTATATACTAATCTATAGCTAAGACAGTTACTCTTTATAACTTACTCTTACTCCTATCTATAGCTTATAATATTTAGAAAAGAATTTAGAATCTTAGTTATATTCTTTAATAAATAAGTGATATTAAGGCTTAACTCTAGTAAAGTTATTACTAGTCTAGAAGTAATAAGCTAATTACTTAATAATATTAATAAGGTTATTCTTTATCTAGTTAGAGTTAATAATAATAAATACTCTATTAATAATAAGGGCTTTATAAAGAGCCTTAGCAGTAAGTAAGTCTATTAGCATAGTTAATTAAGCATAGATAACCTTACTATATCTTTCTATAACTTCTTATTATAATTAATAGTTATAGATATTAATATAATAGAGTTCTATCTATAGTTAAAATATCTACTTTCTAATAAAGCTTACTATTTATAGGTTATTATACTAGGTTATAACTTTTAGTATATTATTAACTATAGAGTTTATTAAGTTTATAGTTATAACATAGCTCTCTATAAAAAGGACTATAATAAATTTACCTAGTTTATAGATATAATTTGTGAAATACTATAGAAATACTTTAATTTATACTCTCTATTTATTAAGAATAATAATATAGAAACTCTATATATTTTTATTAATAAGTAAACTCTCTAAATATTACTATATAAAGTTAGATATATACTCTTACTAAATAGACTAGAAAAATAGTAATAGTATAGATAGTACTATACTATATATAATAGAGCTAATTCTTTTAGGGCTAAGTAAGCTACTAAGGCTTTTATAGCTTAGAAGTATCTTTACTAAAACCTTTAGTAAGGTACTATAAAAATACCTAAAAAGAAGACCTTTTAGTAAGGTAAATATTACTATATAAGAAATAACTTCTTAACCTCTTAAGAGATTCTTATAGCTAGAAGTATGCAAAAGCTCTACTACTATAAATAAAGCTTTATATATATCCCTCTTCCTTATTCTTATTAACTTATAATAAATTCTCAAAGATATTAAGACTATACCTAGTATATTAATATACTAGATATATATAAGGTATACTGATTATTACTAATAATATAAACTAGATTACTATAGAGCTTAGTATTAATATAATTAATAAAAACTCCTTCTTCTTTAACTTACCTAAACTAGATAAAGAGTATATTATTAGTATAGCTCTTAAGTTTATAGTTATAACACAGCTCTCTATAAAAAAGACTATAATAAATTCACTTAGTTTATAGATAAAATTTAGGAAACACTATAGAGGTATTTTAACCTATGCTCTCTACTAGTTAAGGATAATAATATAGAAACTCTATATATTTCTGCTAGTAAGTAAACCCTCTGAATATTACTATATAAAGTTAGACGCACGCTCTAGCTAAATAGATTAGTAGAATAGTAATAGCGCGGGCAACGCTGCGCTATATATAATAGGGCTAACGTGACTAAAGGCTATATATATTATTAGGAGGCGCGGCGTGGAGTTAGAAGGTCTGTTATAAAGCAGGTAAAATCACTATATAGTGGCCAGAGGCCTTAGTATAGCTTTTAAGAGAGCTCTCCTTAATACTTCTATAGGAAATACCTATATATATATTATATATAAATAAGTAAATATAGTATTAGAAATTAATTAGGTTATTATATACTCTATCTATTAGCTCTTTTTTAAATAGGCTCTCTATAATACTAAGATAGAGATAGCTCTATAAAGCTTAAATATTAGTAAGTATAGCTTATACTAACTACTTTAATATAGAGATAGTATTATTAATAATAGTATAGTTAGTAAATAGTAAAGCAGTAATAGAGATAGTATTAGTAATATAGGTAATAGGTAAGAGAATAAGTTAATAGTTTAGTAGTCTATAGTAATTAAGTAATTAAAAACTATATTATTATTAAACTATAGAGTTAAGGATTATAAGGCTATCTAGTGAGATAGATATATATAAGTATAGCTATAGTTAGAAGAGTTATAATTATATAACTAAAGGCTATATATATTATAAAGAGGTATGAAGTTAGAAGGTTTATTATAAAGTAGGTAAAATTACTATATAGTAGCTAGAGGCCTATAATAAGTTTTATTATAATAATATAGTAAATAGAAATAATAAATCTTAAGGTAGCTTAATTATATATTTATATTATATAATAATATTATATAAAATAGCTTGATAATAGCTTAAGTAATAAAAAGATATTATTTTAGCTTATTAACTAGTAACTAGCTAGGTAGAAGGAGAAGAGTTATTTATACTTATTTTAGTTTTTCTAGAGGCTTCTATTATATGATTAATTATATAATAGGTTATATAATAAATTATATAAATATTTAGCCTATTTAGGCTTAGTTATATATTAAAGTTATAGCTTAAACCCTTTTAGTTCTAGCTAGAAAGCTTATTAAAGATAAGGCTTTCTAAGACTTTTTAGACCTTTCTATCTATAGTATAGCTAGTATTATTAATACTATAATATACTATATTATATTATATGGTATACTATTAAGTATTATTATTTATTATATATTTAATAGATATTCGTTATATATAGTTTAATAAAATATGTATATAATATATTAATAATAAATATAATAAGTAATAATAAAAATAATAATAATAAACTATAAGTTTTATTATATATATTATAAAAGTTCCAAATTTTAATATTTTATTTTATTAATTCTTTTTATAAATAGTAAATACTATATAATAATAACTAAGTTAATATTATATTTAATTTATATTATATATTTTAGAGGCTTTATTTTAGTTTATCTTAGAAATATATTTCTTTTTTATATTCTTTATATTACTTATATATTTTTCTATATATATCATATACTTTTTCTATATATATTACGTATATATATATTACTTATATATATATTACTTATATATATATTACTTATATA